>JANAVB010003398.1:7563550-7709648 GCA_029216955.1 Iris pallida | reverse complement strand
ATGTTCATCAGCAAACTGGGGTATCGATATACATCGAACATCTACTTAAGACGGGTGGCTGCACGTCTCTGTGCACTTCAATACCAACAGCGGAGCGTCATCAACGTCGACATTTTTCGAGGCCGACCATTTCCCTCTTGCCCGGCTCGTGCTCGCCGCAGCCCCTCTTGCCTGGCTCGTGCTTGTCGTAACCTCTCGGACCTGTCTCGTGCTCACCATAGCCCCTCTAGCCTATCTTGTGCTTACTACACCCCTTCTGGGAGTTTTAGGGGCTCTCGAACTTTTGAGAGCCATGGCAAAAAAACTAGGGTTTTGGAAAAGAAGAACACTCTGGGAAGAAAAACTTCATCAGAAAGAAAACACAGATGGCAGAAAAGTTCTCTTTCTTCGAGCAGAATTCTATTTATAGAACAAGGCCACGTCCGCAGATGAAGACAAACTCTTCATATCCGAAGAAACTCTTCGAACGTCGTGGGAGATAAAACAGAATCATGATGGCTTTTAAGCCCTAAAAACGAGGAGTTCATTAATTCTAAAAATGAAACGATGGCTCTAAAGTAATTAATACTGATGGCTAGGCATGACGCCAGCCTGTCAGCTACCTCCTATGCATTCTTGATGATCTGGCATTTCATGCTTCAGTTCAAAGTGTTCCAAACTTGTCCAAGTTTGAAAATTTTGACGGGGTCTAGTAGAAGCACAAAAATAAGTGCAGTAGTGACGAAAGCGCAGATGACAACAATTGTTTCATATATTTCACAAAAGCACATGAGACACATAAGTTGTTGCGCACTTCAAAACTCGTGCTATGAAAAGACAGTATATAAAGGAAAGTTCTTTATTAAAATCATGTTTACAAAAGATCTATTACAGACTTCATGGTTACGTATAAAGACTAAAACCTAAAGCACAACCTACATGTTCGCAGTCTTCGGGAGCACGTAGTCCCAAAACATAGCAGGGTCAGAGCGAGTCACTTCCTAGTCAGACGTGGAAGAACTCCAATATGACTAATAAAGCAGCTCTTGGCAGAGCAAGAACATAACTCCTGCATAAGGCTCACATCACCACTTGTGGCTCTTCCAGCCTAACAAGGTGTGAAGCCGTTATTGAACAGGGTAGAGCACAGCCTGTGGCCCTTCGGGTTAGCAATCAATCGAAACCTGGTAGCTTGGACCTCGAAGACCTCCAAGATGTTGTTCAGGTTCGAACCCCTTATGCCAAATGCTCAAGTGCATCTCAAAACTCAATAGTTATTCTTCTACAAAGCCATAAGCTTTTTTGAACGAAGAGATCTACAACTAACAGTCGACTTATGCAAGGCCAATGGTCAGTCCGAAGCTAAGTCGGGATGGAACATGAAAAGGGAATGAATGGAAACTGTGAGCAAGGTCCGGCCCGAAAGCTCCTCTTTATATAGGCTGTGTGATCCAACCCACGTGCCACGTGGCAATTGGTCATAGGACCCCCAAGTAATGTCATGAACCTAGGACTCAGTACAACGAATCTCATTTAATAGATTTACTTCACTAAAATTTTAAGTTTTCGCTTCTCGAGCCCCCAAACAGTGGTAATAAAAGAAGATATTGACTCAGCCACTCAAAGGCATTCAGTAATTTTCTCAGGAGCAAAGTGACTTGGACGCTTCCTAAAGGCATTGCTCCTTTCGACCAACTCAGAAGTGCTGCTCCTTCAACAAGAAGCGCAGCTCCTTCAGACTAACTCAGAAGTGAGCTCCTTCAACAAGAAGAGTAGCTCCTTCAAACCAACTCAGAAGCGTAACCCGTTTGGCTCCTTTATTGATCCCTCAATCTTCCCAAAAAGCACAGCCTCAGTGGTGCACAGTTCAGTACGCTTCCTTAAACCAACTCAGAAGCGCAACCCCTTTAGCTCCTTTATTGATCCCTTAATCTTTCCAAAAAGCATAGCCTCAGTAGTGCATAGTTCACAAACAGTAGGGCATAGTCTCCTCATCGTCCGAAAGTGCAGTGACTTTGTTGCCTCAAGAGCACAGTCTCCTCGTCGCCCGAAAGCACAGTGACCTCATTGCCTCAAGAGCATAGTCTTCTCGTCGCTCAAAAGCATAGGACCTCGTTGCCTCAATAGCACAGTTTCCTCATCGTCCAAGAGTACAGTAACCTTGTTGCCCCAAGAGCACTATATCCTCATCGCCCGAATATGCAGTAATTTTGTTGCTTCAAGAGCATAGTCTCCTTGTCGCCGGAATGTGCAGTGGCTTTGTTGCCTCAAGAGCACAGTCTCCTCGCCGCCAGAAAGTACAGTGACCTCATTACCTCAAGAGAGCACTCTTCTCGTCGCCCGAATGTATAGTAACTTCATTGCCTAAAGTGCACAGTCTCCTCGTCGCCCAAAAAGTGCAGTGACTTTGTTGTCTCCAAAGCAGCCCCTCATCGCCTAAAAGCACAGTAGGCTCGGATACTCCCAAAAGTGTAGCTTGTATAGCGTACAGTTCACCTACAACGTGATGCCATGCCACGTGGATAGTATGTCAGTTGTATCTTCTCGGATACGATTGGATCCAGTTTGGTGTATCTTTTCAGATACGATCAAATCAGGTTTGTTTAAACCATTGCCCCTGACATAGAGTCAAATTTAGTTTGTTTAAACAGTTATATCTTTTTTTGATACAATCAAATCTGATTTTGCTTAATCCCGTTTCTCCTAAGATGCGAGCGGATATTAGTTTGTTTAAACAACCGTTCTTTCGATTAGAGCAAAACCTGTTCGATTTCAACCGTACAAGATAGTCGAGCAATGGGTACATGCCATGTGTCAGTTGCTTGGCCATGCTGATAAAGGATGATAACTGTCCAAGATCCCGATCATGGAGAACCCTAACAATTGCCCTGTGTCAGCTCAGCATTCGCCTTTATAAAGCAGTTACAACAGATCCTCCCAAAATCTTGCACTCGCAGCGCTCTTGTGCGCCAAAACCCTTATACACATCGTATATGTGCTTGCCTATAAATAGAAGGAGTTTTGCTTTGTTCAAAAAATCTTCGGTGACTTCTTGATTGGCAGCCCGAGTTTCACTCACAGGTATCATAAAGTTAGAGCAAGTTCAACTCGTCGTCAGATCGTCAATGGAGTAAAAGATTCGATGCTGTGCTTGATCTCCACTATCATACTTTCCCAGAAACTTTTGTACCAAGATCTCATGTTTAGTAACCTCTTGTACTCTTTTACACATTTAATATACAAATGTTTGTTCAACTTTTTGTTACGGTAAACAGAGGCATTCGCCACAAACATTGTTGTTTCAGTTATACTGTTATTTAATGATAATCTAGTTGTAGTTTTTATTCAGGGGCAACCCATAGTTTTATATCATCATATTTTGTTGAGAAGCATAGGTTAAAATTGTCATGTTAGATTTAAACCTTAGTGTTAGATCCCCATCTGGACTGAATATGCCTACAAATTTAATCTGTATAGATGACTATATTTTTATTGGGGATAGAAAATTGTCTCTTGATGTGATAGTACTATATATTAAGAAGTATGACATCATTTTGGGTATATACTGGCTCGATGGTTGTTGTACAACAATTGATTGTACGGGAAAGTGTGTTGTCACTACAATAAAAAAGATCATTTACTGCACGTGATGCACGCCGTAAATGATCTTTCATGAGGTACATTTTGGTTCAGTAAAGGTCATACCGTAAATAACCTTTTTTCTACAATGTACATTCGAACGCTGTAAATGTCCCTCTACAGTTTTTTACAATGCGCACTCAAACGTTGTAAATGACCCATCTTTATTTTTTTACAACGCGCAATCGAACGCGGTAAATGACCATTTTTTATATACATTGAGTAGCTGGCATTACATTATATGCTTAGAACGCAATCAACGACACCCACTCCAGCTGAATCAAAACGCAATAACGTTTGGACTTAGCCATGCAACAGCTTCCTCGAAGTCCCGTACGGTCGAGGCAATTCCTCGTTCAGGTGGGTGGCTTCGATAAACTTTCCTATGCTTAGCCTTCACACTAATAAAATGATATTTCTATTATACTGAGTAGGCTTATTAATAAAGGAGATGAATCCATATAGCTAAGGGAATAATCCCAGTTTCAGTTAGATTGAGTTAGAATATGGAACGGTCTCACGGTTCGCTTAGAAATATTTTATGACGTGCTTCCTAATTGACATTCGATCCTTCGTCCCGTGGCTTAGGAGAAAGAAAAGATAATCTATGTTTCCGTAAGGCTCTGAGTTAACATAGTCATAGGCGTCACAAGATATAAATACTTAGTAAAGTATGCACTGTCCCACTATCCAATACTTGTTAAAGTATGGATTGTCCTACCATCCAATACTTGGTATAGCACAATTGTCCCACAAGTCTCAATGCACTTTTCCACGATGCAAGGATTGGCATAGCCTTTTTTCGTCCCACGGGTCAAGTTGTATCACATGGTTTATGGCAAAGTTGTGGCATTGATATTGAACACGGTTGGTTCAAGTTATGCTGGAAGACTGTCAAGTAGTCATTGCTGAGCATCCTATATGTCTACGGATCCTATATGTCTAAGCATCCTATATGACTATCAAGTAGTCATCATATTTCTAAGCATCATATACGTCTACAGATCCAGTTTGACGATAAGAACTCACTTGTATGTTCAAATTTGGATTCCAATGAACCGTGCACAATTTCATCCTTTGGATCGGGTCGTGGGCCTGCCAAAATAGTGTTCCGGTCGACCTTCTTATAATCGGAACAAATATGGCTCATGGGACTAGAAAAATAATACGAGTCCAGTGGCACAAGTTTCGTCTCAAGGTGACGAACGTGCATGAAGTTGTGGGCTAGTTTAAAAAAGACCTGATATGGGATATCTCGACCGATATGCCTCAATTTCGTCGTGTACACACAACCAAATTGAGTTTTGTCGACTCCCACACGTCGGCAAAGTTGATACACACCTTTTGATGCTTTCAGTTCGCGACCACGTCGTCCGGTCTGTCGGAGCGAACGCCGCATCGATAATTTTTTTTAATTTTTCTGTTTTGAAAATCATTTTTCTTTATTTTGGAAATTCATTTTCTCGACGCACAGTCGATGAAATTAAAAACTACAAAAAGGGTTTTGAAGCCCTATAGGTTATCTAAAACTTTTTTCAAATAGAATTCAAATTTTTTTGATGGTTTGACAATGGTTTGTCTTCCAATTTGGGGTGTTAGACTGTTCTATTCCCTTTTTACGAACAAATTTTTTTTTATCGACTTTGAGTCATTTTTTCGAGCGATCTACAGAACTTACTTAAAAACTAATTGAATGGAGTTGAAGAGGGTTTGGTTAGGTACATACCAGAGGATATTGTCTAAATAATTCATATAAAAATATATATCTACCTATATACCTATATACATATGTATACATGCACAACTAATTCATATAAAAATATTTCTAAGATTCTAAAAATCTAAGAATATTGTGTAATGCCCCAGTCCCAATATACGTAGGACTAGGAACGTGGACATGCCAGCGTAATAACGTAAGCTGTAAAATGCAGTAAACCAAAACTACCTAATCTCATCCACAAAATAAGGAAATAAAAGATATCATATAATGAATTGTTCTTATACAATATGTTGGGTGGAGACACATCTACTACCAACCAAAAATAAAAGGGAAGAGATACATGATATATAAAAGAATTGATGAAGGTAGCAAGATAAATCCAAGACACGTCATCTTCAAAGGAATGGAGAAGACTACGACCTCGGCCAGAATACCTAGTGGAACATCACAAAACACGCACCTTGAGAGATCACCAGGTCCTCAGAGGGACGTAACAAGATACAGGAAGAACATGCCATTATAACTGTAATGTAAACACTGTAAAACTACAAAACAACCGGTCCTTAACCATCTATGTGATATGCACTTTAAGGATAATGTTTTACGCAGGGGCTGTAGGATCAGTAGAGTAAATAAAGAGTGGCCGTCAAGTAGCGCTCATACGAGATACTATCGGCAAAGGACAGTTAGTAGCGCTCATCCGAGTCACTATCGGCCCAAAATGTGTGTAAAAATAAATGTAGCCCCTACGCTAATAGTTTTTCTCTCCCCCCAATGATACTATACATGCATCGTAACCATGACACACCAACACGTGTCACTTCCACAACATTGTTTTATACTTAATAGCTGTCAAGTCAATTCTAACATGCATCTATTGACAGTTATTCCTACGCATGCGCACGGGTGATCAGCCAACACGCAAGTGACCACTACATGATACTCACAACTTACACATAACTTGTGATATAATTGTGGCAAAGTTAATGACATACACTCTATTGACGGTAGTCACTTAATTCTAGGTCCACAAGTAAAAAAAATTTAATAACTGAAAAATAAAAGTACAAAAATAATAACAGAATAATAAGATGCAACTAAATATAAGCAGTAAATATGGCAAGGTATCTTGCCTGGTGTTACGCCTAGTGTGGTGCAATGATCCAACAAGTCCTGTTCTGTCCAATAGCCATGTTCGATGTGTACGGGTCCGAGAGTCACGAGGAAATATGAACATGTCATAAGTCATAATTTGTGAAGAAATATGATTATGGAATTAGTCATGATCAATGGGGATATCAAGGTGGAAGTTTTGTGGAGAATACATACTTATACTATTTTAGAAATCATCAATATTACTTGAAAAATATATTTAAAGTAATTTTTCTACGTAAAAACTAGAAAATCATTTATACATACTAATTTGAAAACTATATTTAGTCAAAACATTTTTATGTAAATATTAATTAATCTAGGAATTTATTTTAGGGCTTAAACTATGTTTGAAATATATATATATATATATATATATATATATATATATATATATATATATATATATATATATATATTTCAAACTACTCCAATTTATTAAAGAAAGACAGGAGTACCAACTCAGGTTACATCTTACACAAAAGATGAACTAACTACTCTATCATCCCCTATTTGTGCTTGCATCTAATCGAAGCCTTGTCAATCTGTCTGTGAATCTCGGTTACTAGTAACCCCGATGAGAACTTTCGCCCTTCATATCGCCATTTATTACAATTTTTTCATAAAACCCATATCACCGCCCCTACACAGATTTGTTTTTGATGAAGTCATTTCCCGCGCCACCACCTCCGTAGCCTATGTTCCAGTGATCTACTTCTGCATGAAATCTGAAACACTCCCTGCATAACAACCCATACCTCCCTAGCCAAATCCCCTAAGTTGAGAACGTGTTCAATTGTTTCAACCTCACTATGGACACAGCAATGGCATTGAGAGGCCAAGCTGTACCCGAGCTTTATGATCTGCTCGTCAGTAGGTAATTTGTTGTGTAAAACTCTCCAAAGCAATATCGACCATTTATATGGAATACAAGGCCCCCAGATATGATTAAATGAGGCAGCTAATGGTCACTGCCTTCGGGGTATGTCCCAAGCCGAAGCCAAAGTGAAGCGCCCATGGAGTCTTCGCTAGTGCAACCCCAAGTCATCCTGCAATATGTACTGCTCCGCCATTTCCCTGCCTTCCAATAATCTTTTCCAGACATGAGAAGAATTAGATGTAATTCTGACTGCACTTGGATTTACCTGAGAACAATATTTTGTCTTGAAAAACTGTACCCATAAGCTATCTTGAGATCTAAATTTCCACTATAACTTTATAGAGAAGGCCTTCATTACATCTTCTAGCCGCTTCACACCCAGTCCACCCTCTGACTTCGTCCTTGCTATGTAGTCCCAGCCTAGCCATCGACGTTTAGGGGCCCCCTGGATCGAACCCCAAAAGAAATTACTGAAAATAGCTTCAATTTGTCTCAAAACCGAGCATGGAGGATTGCAAGCAGCAAGAGTATAGACCGGAATGGAAGTAAGAACCGCTTTGATTAAAACCAACTTACCCCCAGGCGATAATAGTTTGTTGTGCCATCCCTCCACTCTAGATCTAATCTTCGTGATAAGTTCTTCATACATACTAGAATTCTGGTACCCAGCTGCCACGGGACACCCCAGATAAGTGAATGGGGGAGAACTAATTTTAAAACCTGTGCGATCCACCAATTCATCCATACGCTCAGGGGGAGTCTTGTTCGATACATACAAAGTAGTCTTAGCAGCATTAATTTTCTGGCTAGAAGCATCCTCGTATCTGCTCAATGTGTCCTAGATCAGTGCTAATGATCTCAAATCCCCGGCTGAAAATAATAACACATCGTCAGCATACGATAAATGAGTTAACGGTGAACATCCCCTCGGCGAGATAAATGGAGTAAACCCATCCTTTGACGGCAGAAGCTTCAAACTCCGAGATAATGTCTCCGCTGCAAGGATAAACAAAGCGGGGGATAATGGATCCCCTTGTCGAACTCCTCTAAACGCTTGAAAATATCCCGCCGATTCCCCATTGATGAGAAGTGAGAACCAAACATTATTTTGGATTCTAAGCATCATGTCGACCCACTTGTTATGAAAACCAAACTTACGTAACACTTTCAACAGAAAACGCCAATCTAACCGATCATAGGCCTTCATCATGTCTAATTTAATTACAATATTACCTCCCCAATGATTCTTGTTCATTTTAGCCACCATCTCCTGCGCCAACATAATGTTGTCCACAATCTCCCGGCCATGTACAAAGCCACTCTGTTCGGGGGATATCAGCCGAGGCAAAACAGTGGATAACCGAATTGCTAGGGACTTCGAGATAATTTTGTTGAAAACAAAGCACAAACTAATCGGCCTGTAATCAGTAAAGTGTCTCGGCTGTTTAATTTTTGGGATCAAAACTAATAATGTGTTAGTAATCTCGCGTGGAAGCGCGAACCCATCAAAAAACATGCCGACAGCCTCAGTAATATCATCTCCGACTATGTCCCAAGTACTAAGGAAGAATTTAGGAGTGAATCCATCTGGACCCGATGTGCTATTCATATCCAACGACTTGATCGTGGCAAACAATTCCTCTTTGGATGGCAATGCAATCAAACTGTCGTTATCAGTATCCTCGATCAAACAAGGATCACCGAAAGTAAGTCTTCATCCTCTGTAATATCTCCTCTCTGATATAATACAGAAAAATACTCCACTGCATATGCCTTAATATGAGCTTTATCAACCAACACTGTATCATTCAGGGTTGATATGGAATGAATCATGAGAGCCTTCTTTTTATAATTTACACACTTATGAAAGTATGCCGAATTTTTGTCCCCTTCTAAATCCCACTTCACTCTAGATTTTTGTCTCCAAAAATCCTCCTCGACCCGAACCCATTGTTTCAGTAATGCAACCGCATGGCCAAGTTCAATTCTATTCCTCTCCGATCCATCTGCTTCCAACTCCAGCTCTGCTGCAAGCACCTTATCTTCTGCCTCCTTCATAGCCTGAAACAAATCCCCATAGGTTGCTCGACTCCATTTGGATAAGACCTTCTTACAAGCTTCCAGTCGAAGTACAACCTTGGTAGTACCATGTCGGTGATCCACTGAGCTCCAGGCTTCAGAGATTAGTTGATGAAAATCCTGATGTCTCGTCCAGAAATTTAAAAACCGAAATGGCCGACGACTACCTTGTTGTTATGCTAACAAACAGACAAGAACTGGTGCGTGATCAGATTCTGTACGATTCAAATGTTCCTCAATCGAACAAGGAGCCAATTGTTGCCATCTACTATCCAGGAAAACCCGATCCAGTCTTGATGTACGACGATCTGCGTTGTCCGACTTCACCCAAGTAAATGCACTCCTAGTGTACGACAATTCTGAAAGGCCCGCCACCAAATAAAATTTGCAAATTCCAGCATAGAAATCTCATCAGCTCTTCTACCCCCTAGCTTTTTATCTGTTTTGAGGACATCATTGAAATCACCTCCTACAATCCAAGGCAAATGCTACGAACTATATAAATTAGTAAGCCTCTCCCATAACAGCCTACGCCCCTCCTTCCTGTTGTCCCCATGCACAATTGAAATCAGTGTCTCAGTCGGAAGAACTGGATCCCTCAATCGAACTGAAACAGCCTGATCAAAATTGTCGACCAAAGAAATATCACAGTTTGCGCTAGCCATCACCCAGATGTTACCCTTAGGGTTAGAGAAAGCAATTGTAAAACCTAACTTGATCCGATAGCGTGTGAGCTACTTACAGTCTACTTTCGGTTCAATAATAGCCACAAAATCTACTTTATGAGTTCTAATCAAAGTCTTCAATCTTTTAAAAGTCATTGCATCCGTAATCCCTCGGACGTTCCAAATCAAAAGGTTATATATTAAGGGTTGTTTGGGAGGTACCAGCTTTTGCTTTGCTTGTAGCCGATCTCGTGACACGATCAGATGGCTCCACCACCTTCCTTCCCTTCTGACGCTTTTTTGCAACTCCTTCAATCTGAGCACCTTGGGATGACTCAGGAGGCTGTCCTGGCATGCCATTATCCGCTTCGCCACCTTCTTCATGATCTATATTCAATTCTCCCCCTTCCGGCTCAGTGCTGTCGTCATCATCCTGTCTTAATCGTTCTTCTTCATCAACAATGTATGCCCAGTTACTGTGCAACCCCCAGAATTCTCCTTCCTCTAGATCAGAAGACGGAGAAATATCGGTCGGAGCAACATTTGGAACATTCATAATCTCCGTCACTTCGGCAGGAGCCACTCGGGCCTCCGTCTGATCTCTGGTTGGTCCACTTGTGTCTGCCTCATCTTGGGGGACGGAAGATGGCAGCATATTGGCCTCAGCATTAGTTGTTGCAGTGTCAGCAATTACTCCCCTACCCAAGGGATTAGCAGCGTCATTAATAACAGTCATATCAGCCTCCACTTGTTGTAAACTTATGGTAACCGAAGATGGGTTTGTTGCCTGACACGTGTCCCCTTTCGCATTAATGACCGTATCAACTAAACCCTCTTGCACGATCGCCTTCCCTTTATTCTTCAGCTTGCAGGAATCTACCGTGTGGCCCTGATGAAAA
The DNA here is from genome assembly GCA_029216955.1 of Iris pallida. Lineage (NCBI taxonomy): Eukaryota > Viridiplantae > Streptophyta > Magnoliopsida > Asparagales > Iridaceae > Iris > Iris pallida. The sequence continues at coordinate 7,698,635 of JANAVB010003398.1, read as the reverse complement.
CAATAGTTGCAATAAAGAGGAGTATGTTCATACTCAATGTTCTGCCAGAAACTCCTCCCCTTAGATAAGTTGATTCGGATCCTCCTTTGTAATGGCTTGCCTGCATCAATCTCCACAAAAACCCTAGTCATGCTAGGTCTAGCCAGATCTTCTGTAGCTTTATCAACCTTGAGAGGGGTCCCGATCGCGGACATAATGGCGAAAATAGCTTCTTTGGCGTATAGATGATGGGGTAATTCCGGAAGAGTCACCCACACCGGCATTAACGCCGATTCAATCATTGGCGTGAAATCTGGTTCCCACTTAAAAATATGCATTGGAGATCTAGCAATGAACCACATCTCTTTAGATCGAAGCCTGAGATAATCCTCCTCAACGGATGGTCGAATGAGAATATGTTTTCGATCAATGACCCCGGCCTTAATAGAACCCTTAAACTCAAATCCTTGTAAGGCTTTACGAATAACCTCGATTTGCGGCTTACTGTGAGAGAACTTCCCAATAAGAGCAAATTTCATTGGAGCCGCAAGGGCGACTTCTTCTTCTTCTGTGAACGTGATTGCAGGCGCTCCTTTATACGAAGACACCTCCCGAGCAGCCAATTTTGGGGGTTTATTCGCATCACCGCGGCCAGTGACCACCTCCGCAAAGGATTTGGGCGCAGCCATTATGGCGCCGGCCTGGCCAGCGGCCAAGCCGGAGCGACGGGGAAGAAGAGATCTAGGTTATCTTCGCGGCGCTAGGGTTGCGCACGCAAAAAACTTATATATCATATGTGATATATATATATATATATATATATATATATATATATATATATATATATATTAGGGCTTAATATTTTTTTAGGGCTTAATATATATATATATATATATATATATATATATATATATATCTGTAATTTGCTTTTCACTAATATATTATATTAGTATATAGTTCCCAAAATCAATCTTAATAATATAGGTACATTAATAATACTAGTAATATTACTAATATTAATTAAGTAATAAGTAGTATAATAATACTAATAATAATAATAATAATAATAATATATAATAATAAAAATAATAATGATATTAAACCCCCTGAAATCCATACGGCTTTATTCACCAAATTTTTTTATACAGTAAGAGAGAGAGAGAGAGGGAGAGGTGGGAAGAAGAGGAGAAGCGGGAGAGAGCAAGAGGGCTCACTGGCGTTCGCGCGTGCGGCCCATGGACGGCCGGTTGCTCGGGGCGCCGTCAGGTGGTGAGCGGTCGTGCGGTTGCGCACGATTGGCAAAGTGCGACGACAAGAGGGAGGCGGAGGAGACGCGCGTACGGCGGAGCGCCGGAAGGCTCGTCGTGGACGGAGCTGACTCGCCGCGTCGACGACGGCACGATACGGTAGCCGGATCCGTCGTGCTACGAGGGCTTCAGATCTGAAGATATTGGAAGTCAACCCACCTATCGGAGCTCTCGGCGGTCAGCGGGAGGAGTGGAGGTGGCACGCCGGCCGGGGAAGGAGGCGGCAGCGTGATCAGAGGATGGGAAGGACGGTGGAGACGGGGGATGGCGCTCGCGGCTGTGTGCGGTGGCCGGCCGAGTGGAAGGAGTCGTCCGCGGTGGCGGGTCGAGGAGGAGGGCGGGTCTCGGAGGGTGGTGCGGCAAGGCGCCACGGCGACGGGCAGAGCTTCCTGCGGCGCACGACCAGATGTAACGCACCGACAGAGGCGCGGACAGGTGAGGGTTTGCTAAATTTCTTTAGTTTTTGTCTTCTATGGTATGAGGTTTTGGGGATTCGGTGGTGGTGATAGGAGTTTCTGGTGGGTGTCGACCGAAATTTGGGGAAGATGGTGGTGTATATGGATACGGCGGGGTAGTTGTGATGATGGTGACGGTGGAGGTGATGGTGAGGTCGGAGAGGATGTGGGGTGGTGCGTGGTGTGGTGGTCGGCCACAGTGATTTCTGGAGTGGTATTGCCGGCAGTAGGAAGGCGACACGGGGGTGTTGGTAGGCTGATGCCGAGGGTATGTAAGTGGTGTTGATGCTGGAGGTTGCTGTGGAACAGGAGGTAGTTTTGGTTGTCTTTGTCGTCGTGTCCGGGGTGTGGACACGACATGGATGATTGTACGAGATTGGAATAAGATTTGTGGTGGTCACAAACACGATGCACGAAGTTATTGTGGAATTTGGATTGTAAAAATTTTATGAAAAAAGAGGGCAAGTACCTCTCCTTTTATAGGAGGTGGGAATCCCATTAGGATAAGGACAAAAATTGGTTAAAATTCTAAGAGATAATTTCATAATTAAATTCAATTCTATTTAAAATCGTTTAAAACTATCTTTGATTTAAAACGTATTTCAATTGTAAGTCAATAAAAATAATCTTTCCAAATATACTTTATTATATTTAATTCAATTTAAACCAAAATAATATTTTCAAATTTTTTTTCGAATAATAAAATATTAATATTAAATAAATTTCAAAAATAGAATTATATTTATAAATTTAAATTTTCGTACCTCATATGCAATAAATATTTGCATAAAACCTTGTTTTCAAAATTGCCATTTATATAACCTTCCATGATGTAAAATAAAGTTTTAGAAATTCCAATATGACTCATTTTACAACTCTAAACAACTAAAAATATTTACTATTTATTATTTGAAAAAAACTATGATTCTAAAATAAAAATGTTTTTACATAAATATGTACCTCGCACATATTCGCACTCGACGAGACATATGAAAATGCGAACTCATACGTGTCGTTCAATACGACAAATTTGTACGTGACGTACGATACGACTATGCGACGTACAAAATGCAAAGTAAGAAATTAATACCAAATTATTTTAAAAAAAACTATAGTAGAAATTTAGGGGGTTTACATCCTACCTAACTTACAAGAATTTTGTCCTCGAAATTTAGGAATAGGTAGGGTTGAGTGCTCGATTACGAGAATGATTCACTCCTAACTTGAGTGGTGATAATAAATGTAGGCCGAGAAAAGGGCGAGGAGTTTAAGACGAGATGTAGTCACATTGGATGACAAGGATCATAAGTGATTGGTAGGCTAGAGGGAATTTTAGTATAAGTGCCTTCGTCCTTCCAAAATAGGTGAAGGCAATAAAGAGTCAGAGACGATATTACGAATACGTAGTTCAAAGACGACCGAATAATCTCAAAAGAATTGTCAAGGCAGTCGTGGATGCGATTCTAGAAGCCAAGTTTTAATTACGTCCCATCTACGTAGAACAATAGGTAAAAGCGAACCAAAGTGCACTTGGTTGATCAGACCATCATGCACCGGTTCTGATTAGACAACATGTTAGTAAGCGCGGTCAATAATATAAGTCATAAACAAGCTCGATAAATCAATGAGCTTGCAAAACTAGATTATAACATCATTATTAGTCAAGATGGTAAAATCATAGGCATGAGAGTTTATCGATAAGTAGTTTAAGCGACGATTCGAAAACGGAATCCAGCAAGCAATTTGAACAACAATAATCTAGATAAAAAATTTGGTATAGTTGTTTTCCATAAATAAATTCACTTTATTTATTTTGTATCTGAGAAAATTACAACTGTAGGAATCTAATCTAGAAGACGATTACTTTATCCCTTGGACGATGCGATGAAGAAAACTCGAACTTCGAAGAACTTGGACAGCAACTTGGCAATCTCTCTATTCTCTCTGAAAATGACTTGTAGTCTCTGATGAATGTGAAGAAACTCTTTTTTATAGAGTTCAGGATAACTGTCCTTAAGCATACGCTCAGGTAGTTACTTGACGTGTGCATAACTGCAGGGACGCGTGGCGAATTCTGATGGAGACACATTAGCGTGCGGTTGAAAGTAGTGGAGCATGTTCAGGAGAGATTGATGGCCTGGATGCCACGTTGCATAACTTCTAGAGAAGTGGATAACTGGTACAGGACACGTGAGAACGTGTGTTAACTGTAATCCTGGTTATGGTTGCTGTAATACGCTGCCTCGTTGAAGAAGAGTTTATACGCTGACTTGGACAGCGTAGTGCCATAGGAAATCCATACGCTCACTTTGTGGACAAGGAGTCATGTGAGGTCATACGCTCGCTTATTTAGCAAGGAATCATGTGAGGTCCATACGCTCACTTGACTATGTGAAGAAGGAGTCATGTGAGGTTGATACGCTCACTGGAGAAGTGGCCACGTGGCTATCATCAATCTTCTTTGGTACACCATATCTTCCCATAACTGACAAAATCTTCTCGAGCGTCGTGACTGCAGATTTGACGGCTGACAGACTGTCAAAACTGACAGGAATGATGGCTTTTGCATTTATGAAGGATGCTGAGTTGTCCTCGTAAAAGACAAAACCGACTCTTCGAAAACTTATACGACGGTTACTTTTCTCGTGACAGCTGTCTTTGCACGAAAGATGAAGTGTCAGATTCATTCCTCATTTAAACATATGCTGTGCTGTCACTTCAATAAATAATAAAATATTTACTGAGCGTATGGCTTCAACTGACATCTGTCTTTAAGCGTATGGATGAAAAATGACAGCGTGTCATAATTTTCCACATCCTACAAGACCCCCTTCAAAGTTTTCGAACTTTATGAGTTTCAAAAGTTCGAAATTACTTTGAACAGAAAGTGGGAATGAGTCCTGACACGCTGGCATGAGTTCATTAAATGTCATGATGACTCTTTATTTTTCGAGATTGATTGAATCTAATAGAAGAATATGAACAGCCAGCAAGCTCTATTATATAAACCGAGAGAATTCAATTTTTGACTTTCATCTTTTGCAACCATGACTCCAAAGGAAGCTGCTGAAGAAGAAGCACGTAAGTTGGGATTCTGTTCCCATGGTGACCCCACTTTTGGGGGCCAAGAACCCGAACCTGTCGTCATCGAGCTCAAGGACGACCCTATGCATTTAGCCAAGAATTTCTTGGGCTACTTTGGTCTGGACGGCTCCTCTTCTTCTGATGGGCAGAGCCTCGCAGAGAAGCGCAAAATGTTCGTTGCTCTGTTACACCGCATGGGGGTCCAAAGCGTAGAAGAGTTAGGCGTCAAGCTTAGTCGCTCTGGAAAATAGAGCGTGACTTTGTTGCACCCTTTTCTTTCCCTCTTTTTTTTTGTTTTGTAAGGCCATCAGTGCCTTTAATGAAAATGAATATTCAAGAATTCTCTGTTTAGTATAATTTTGTGTTGAAAACCAACATGCACTGATGAATAACTGTAGAATACGCCGTCTTCCAAGTTGTAAGTTATGCTAGATAGCGTATGCCACTGAATAGCGTATATCAGCGTATGTTACGCTATAAATTACGCTGTCCTTTAACATTGTGATTTACGTTAAATAACGTATACCAATGAATAGCGTGCACCAATAAATAGCCCGTAAGTTACGCTATCTTCCAACGTTTTGGAAAGCACTCTTTGAATATTTCCAAGGCTGTGCTGGTTTCCAAAGTACACATGTCATTCATTCCACGTTTACGAGCGCTATTCATGCGGATCCTTTCCAAGAATAGGTTCATGCTCCATACTTTAAATAGATAGATGAACTCCACGCAAACTCATCTTCCCATTCTTCTTGCTCTCTTCTGAGAATGAATTTTCTATGAGAATAAAATAGGAAAGCCATGTCGTCTGATGTCAAATCTCTGTGCACGCTACCAGACATGGATCTGTCAATCCTTAGCAGCAAACTCAGCGGTAAGTTCAATATACACGCATCGAAATTTTTGTTTGCTAAGGACAAATTCATCTTCCTGAAATGAACAGAATGCATCTGTCTTTGCTCATATGTGTCATGGTCATCGGACGTCTGACAGTAAGGACCAATTCTCCCTTTTGATATGTTCTGACTTTGACTTTCCGATTAAAAGCTTTTGAGATTCGGGCTTGATACAGCTCGATATTTTGTTGCGCATACAATCGTTTTTCATCTAGAGCTTCCAACTCTTGAAGTCGAAGACGATTATTGTTCTCTGCAGTGAGTTCATTAGCGATTGCTATCCTTAAAGAAGGAATTTGAATCTCTAAGGGAAGAACAGCTTCACACCCATATACCAAAGAGAAAGGTGTACATCCGGTCGCATTGCGAACTGTGGTACGATAAGCCCATAAACATTCACCAAGCTTTTCACTCCAGTTACGTTTGTTGGAAGAAACGAATTTTTTCAAGAGTTTGATGATTGTTTTGTTGAAAGCCTCTGCTAGTCCATTGGCTGCTGGATTATATGCTGTAGAAGCCAGATTATTAATCCGATGATCATCACAGAATCGAGTAAATTTTTGGCTGACGAATTGTGGTCCATTATCATGGATAATGCACCGAGGAACACCAAATCGATAGATGACATGATGTTTGACAAAGTTGATAACATTAGAAGTCTTGACTTCAGATAACGGGATTGCTTCAGCCCATTTAGAAAAGTAATCAGTTATTGCTAGAATAAATCGATGTCCTTTTGATGATGGTGGATTGATAGGACCGATGACGTCCATGCCCCAAGCTTCAAAGGGCCATGATGCCGCTGTTGGGTGTAAGAACTCTGATGGTTGATGGATAAAGTCTGCATGAATTTGACAGGCTTTACATTTCCGAGCATATTGAATGGTATCAGCTACCATCGTGGGCCAATAATAACCCATACGTCGGATACGATCTTGAAGTTTTGGACCTGGCTGGTGAGCTCCGCAGACGCCATCATGTGCTTCACGGATTATCTGTTGTGCTTCTTCACCAGCGATGCATCGAAGGAGAAGGCCATCATAGGCTCGACGATATAGTGTCTTCGTAGTATGATTATAATAGAACCTGAGAGACCGGCGCCGGATAGATGCTGCTTCACTCGGGTTATCAAGAAGTATGTCATACAACACAAAGTCTAGAAATGGACGTCTCCAGTCTTCAGTTACGGTGTCTATTTTGTTGGAAAAGACATATTCCATAGTAGAATCGGAAGAAGACAAGGACACTTTGTCAAATTTTAATTCAGCATCAAAGTTGAGAGAATCTTCATCTGGATTATGGGGAAAAGCAAAAGCCAGATTATTTTCGACGCAGAATAGTTCTCGGTTATAAACCACTATCACTTGCTGACGTCTGATTGGTATAGCTAATACAGCAGCAAGATTAGCCAAAGCATCAGCTTCTGCATTATAGGCTCGTCGAACATGTTCAATAAAGAAACTTTCAAAGGAGGAGGCCATAGAGAGTGTTGTTCGATGATAAGGTATCAAATCTTGATGACGAACTTACATACGTTCCTCTGATCTGATTAATGATAAGCTTAGAGTCTCCATAAACTTCTAAATATTGAACATCCAGATGTTTAGCGAGTTGAAGACCAATGAGCAACGCATTGTATTCTGCAACATTATTTGAACATGATTGATCCAGAGAATAAGCCCTCTGAATAGTTAATCCCTCTGGGGATACAAGAACAATTCCAACTCCGGCGACAATATCGCCGTTAGGACCTATTCTAGATGCTCCATCAAAGAATAGACGCCAGGTAGGAACTTCTTTAGAAACCAGATTTAAATCCAGAACTTCATCGGGAATCTCATCATATAATTTAGAATCTTCTGGGACTGCATGAGCTGCTAGAAAATTAGCAAGACCCTGTCCTTTAACTGACTTCTGAGGAATATAATGCATGTCATATTGGGCTAACAAGATTCCCCAATTAGCTAGTCTGGAGTTGAGAATACCAGGTTTCTTCATCATAATCCTGATGGGATTCACTCTGGAAATGACATGAATTGTTTGACCGATAATATAATGTCGTATTTTCTGAACAGCAAACATTAATGCTAGGCATTCTTTCTCGATTGGAGAATAACGCGGTTCAGCGCCTGTCATTGTGCGACTGAGATAATAAATGGCCTGTTCATGACCATCTTTATTTTTCTGGGCGAGTTATGCACCAAGAGAATGATCCATAGCTCAAACATATAGAAGAAATGGTATTCCCGAGACGGGAGGTGCCAAAACTGGAGGGTTCATGAGGTACTGTTTGATGTCATCAAATGCTTTTTGACATTCTTCGTTCCAGATGAAAGATACACCTTTCTTCAGAAGTTTGTTGAATGGTCTACAGCGTCCTGATAAGTTGGAAATGAATCTCCTGATATAAGCAACTCTTCCTTGAAATTCTCGTAGCTCTTTTAAGGTGCGTGGAGGACGCATCTCTTGGATGGCTTTGATCTTCTCGGGATCCACGTGTATACCTTTAGCGGTAATGACGAAGCCGAGAAATTTACCACTAGAGACGCCCAGGAAGGACTTAGTAAGGTTCATTTTAAGTTGATGCTGACGCATTAAATCAAAGATAGTCTTCAAATCTTGGATATGATCCTCCTTTTGTCGACTTTTGACTGCAACATCAACATAGCATTCGACTATTTTTCGGAGATGTTCGCAAAATATAGTGCTCATTGCTCGCTGATATGTTGCTCCTGCATTCTTGAGACCAAACGGCATCACCGTATAACAGTATGTACCGATCGGCGTTCTGAAGGAAGTGTGTTTTTCATCATCTGGAAACATTTTGATCTGGTTGTATCCCGAATACCCATCCATAAATGACATTCGTTCGAAACCACATGTATTGTTGATCATGACATCAGTAATTGGAAGAGGAAACTCGTCTTTAGGACAAGCTGCATTGAGATCGCGAAAGTCTATACAGACTCGGATCTTGCCAGTCTTTTTAAGGACATGAACAATGTTAGCCACCCATTCAGGATGTTGTTCCTCTCTAATAAATCCAGAAGCCATAAGCTTGTTGACTTCAGCTTCAATTGCATCCATAATGTCTGGACGAAATCGTCGCTGTTGTTGTTTGACCGGTTTAGCATTTGGCATGATATTGAGTTTGTGTATTGCGATCTTCGGATCTAGTCCTGGCATATCCTCGTAGCTCCAGGCAAAGACATCGATATAATCACGAATAAGCTTGATCATGTCTTGTTTATCTATTTCTGAAAGACTCTCACTGATGAATATTGGTTTAGGGGAACCTTCTTCACCAATATCAATTTGGATCAGTTTATCTTCGGTAGGAGGTTCCCTCTACTCGAACCTGAATTCGTATTGATCATCTAATCTTTGAGCCCATTGTTCTGATTCAGGTGATATTTCAAAATCATCCTCATCTTCATCATTTTCTTGTGGGCCATCAACAGAGACCATATTGATGGATAGAATAGAGCGATGAAGATCGCCAACACTCGTGTCAGAATCCCAAGAGAGAGAATCAGAAGACTCAGATCGTTCATCTTCAGATTGTTCGTCTTTATTGAATTTTGACTCTTCATAGATTATGTTGATAAAAGAAGTAGGAGCAATATAACCTAAACCACATTTTGTCCTTCCATATTTTAATGGAGGAATTCGAACAGGCATTCTTCTTCCTTTTCCATTATTGAGACTGGTTCTAAAGTCATAACCCATATTTTTGATGATATTTTTGGATTGTTGACTGTAGCGACGCAGTTGTAACCTTCCAGTATCATCGTTTATGTCATCTTCTTCCAAGTTAGGAGGATTCTGAGGTCCTTTATAGAAAAATATTAGATTTTCTCCCTTCTTTCGACTGGGGACCACAAAGTATGATTTCTGTATAGAGTCTAATGATACGTCTGTATGAAGAGCTTGAACAACCTCTATAGTTAGTGGCTCTAAGCTATTTAGCAATTGTAAATAACTTTGTACATAACCACAAACATCAATATACTGCAAAGGAGATGCTTCATTAATACTAGATGCTGTATTTACAACAGAAGGCTGAGCCTTATCAGACTTAGTCAAATTAATGACAAAGGGGGAGGAAGAAGAACAGTTAGAATTTTTGTTTCGATTAAGATCGATAACAAAAGGCTCAGGAGAGGTGAGCTCCCTTGAAGAAGACGGTGGATAAGTAATGCGTCCACTGACTGGAATGACTAGAGTATCTGATCTAGCCTGAGAAGATGGAGGGGGAGTGATGAGTCCACTGACAGGAATGATCAGCGAATTTTGTGAAGCTTGGGAAGATGGTGCAGTAGTGCGTCCACTGACAGGAATTATCAGTGAGCCCTGGACAGATGATGAAGTAGTACGTCCACTGACCGGAATTATCAGTGAGCCTTCTTCGGATGATCTAACAGACTGTGGAGGAGTGATACGTCCTTTTACAGGAATAACAAAAGTGTCAACTTTGGATATCTCATCTTCATTATCCATAGCTTGCAAGACTTTCGAGTATTCATCTTTGTACATGCGAGCGTCATTGAAGTAAGCTTCGACTCCTTTGAATGGGTAAAGATCTGCCACTTTTTTTTTGAACCTCTCCATTATCATCAACATATTTGAAGCACTGATGAAGGGTTGAAGGAACGACATTATGTTCATGCAAGAAAGGTCTCCCCAATAGAGCATTGTATGAGCAACCATGATTGTCGATGATATAAAAAGTAACCTTAGTACGAAGATCGCCTATTTGAAATTTAAGGCGAATCTTGCCTAAAGGCTCACTTTTTCCTTGATTGAATCCCAAGATGGTAGTGATAGTGCTGGAGAGACTATGCACAGGTATCTTCAATACATCTAACATAGCCTTTGGCATAATACTGAGAGCGGATCCTGGATCAATCAGTAAACGATCAACCTTCATAGAATCAATATATCCTGTATGATATAAAGGACGATCATGTCGATTATCCTCTAGCAGCATATCGTCCTGCGTAAAAGTAATGTTTGGAATAAATTCCAATACATTATGGCAATGAGAAACAGGTCCTGTTTCCAACTTCTTGAGAAGAGTTAAGCAGGTTTCTGCTTGCAGCAGTGCTTCACTTAAAGTTTCTCGAGTCTCTTTAGAGAGGCGTAAGAGCTCGAAGATTGATAATTTAGCTGGGGTATTGGCTAGTTGAGCCAATATATCAAAATTATAAGGCTTTTCAAGTCCTGTAGGAGATGACTTCTTCAATGGTTTGTCGAAGCGGACTTGTTGTTTGCCTTTGTCAGCTGCTGTTGGTTTAGAAGGAACTGTCTCAACAGGAACATTTAAAGGTTCTTCAGTAGAGACTGGAGTTGAAGCTGTAACCGGAGGAACGTCAGAAATTTCTTCAGGAACTTCAGCATAATCTTTCAAATATACTTTTCCTGAGCGAGTTCCAGCATGAACTTCAACTTCAGATTCTGGTTCAAGGTCTATAGAAACCATGCTGCAATTCTTTATTTTGCTCTTGGTTCTTTTATGTTTGATGAAAGCTTCATTCCAAAAACCAAGGCCAACACGAGATTGATTATGTCTCATGGTGATGGCCAAAGGTGCTCGGAGTTCCTTGCCTGAGTTCAAACCTGGGGCAGTGGCTAGATCATAACCCATTTTTGCCATCAATTCACGAGATTGTGAACTGTATAAATGAAAAGCAGGTTTGTACCTATCTTCAATTTGAGGTACAGATTTTATCTTCGTAGAAAGTGAATTTCCTGCTGAGATGAAAGTAGAGGTTAGATAAAAATCGGGTGTAAAACTAGAAGTCACATTGCATGACTTAGTCTTCCCGAACTTCTTTTTAGATGAGGAAATCTTCCGAGGAGAAGAGGAAGACGTCTCAAACTCTGTTTTTTAAGTCTGGGTGAATCCACATGATTTCTCCCTTCTTAGTTGTGACAGGAACAAGTCCGTCATTCTGTGCTGGTGGGATGTTTATAACTTCGAGAGTTACTTTGGGGATAGGAACAATCCCACTTTCCACCATTAAAGGAGGGAAGTCACCAAACTGCATTGAAATTACATTTGCTGTGACTGTTTTGTCTTTGGGTGTTAATGTCACAGCCCCTGATTTAATCATCTCTTGAATCTTCTCTTTTAATACATAGCAAGACCGGATTGTATGACCCAGCATTCTATGATATGGACAGTATTTTGGATGATCTGTTTTATTGGCTTCATCAGGCTTTTTAATTTCTGGCAATTGAATCTTTTTACCTTTGAGTAAGCATTCAAAGATACCCTGAACATCGTCATCATCGAAAGAATATTCTTCTTTCAGCCGAGGAGATCTTTGTTGTTGATTTGTTGGAGCTGAAGTAGCTTGGGTAGTCTTTACCTCTTGACTACTGTTTTGGAGATTGACTTCAAGAGCTTCTTTCCCTTTGCGATTATTGGGTCGAGTACTATTGCTAGCACTCTGATTTGATTCTTTGGGAGCCATTTGTACCCCCAAACCCTTGAAAGTCTCAGCACTGACCTCGGCAGCCTTGGCACTGACAATGAAAGAAGGCCAATCTTGGAACTGAGTGGACCCTGTCCACATACTGATAATTGGTAAGAGGTTCGACTTGCAAGTGTCGATCGTAATAGCATCGGGAGTTCCAAGAGGCATTTTGAGGGCTTCTCTTCTGAATCTCTCAATGAATTCCTCAGTGGTCTCATTATTCTTCTGTTTGATTCTTATGAGGGCCGACATGGTCATATCATTAAGCCCTTCGTAGAATCGTTCAAGAAATATTTGCTTAAAACCGGCAAATAAGGTAATGCACCCATCAGGGAGACTTCTATACCATTCATAAGCCGTTCCTTTGAGACATCCAATGAACACCCGAGTAAGGAGGGCGTCACTTGGTTGCAATTGATCAGTCATTACTTCAAAATGATTAATAAACTGACTTGGAGAGGTTGTCCCATCATAGAAAGAGATGGTCGGAGGTTTGTATTTTGGTGGATACGATACCTGCTTCCATTCTATCGGATAAGGCTGTTTGATGCCTAACCTTTGTAAACCATCCTTCTGTTTGAATGCCTCGAATTGAGTTTTGAGATTCTTCAATTCTTCAGAGACAACTCCCGAAGATTGTGGAGTTATGGCTTGTAGAGTGTAATTGGGAGGAGGGACTGCAGCATATGTACCACCCCCAGCTCCAGAGTGACTTGGTATGGTTTGTACAGGGACATTAGATTGTACCCCCGGAATAGTAGAGGGTTCAGGGTTTGGAACAACAGGGGTATTCAATACCACTGGTGGTGCTGTCTGTTGTTGAGCCTGCATTAGAGTGTGCATAGCACTCAATGTATCTGCCATAGCTCACAATTGTTGTTCTAAAGAAGAAAAACTCTGTTCATGAGCCTCATTGCTAGTCGAAGGTTCATGATCACTTTCTGCCATATAAGTGGTAATCATTCGAGGAATAGATGATGAAACAGTCTGTTCTGAATCATCACTGTGTGAATCAGTATCTTTCCCAGGGCTTTTTATAGGAGTCAATACTGGAAAATTAGACTCTCCAAGGAAGTCTTCTGTGATCTCCGGATTGCCACTTGGATGAGAAGAAGAAGAGGCTCTGGTCAAGGCTCCGGTCCTGGATCGAGTGCCGAGATAAACACCATCTTCAGAGTCTGATATAGCATCAGACCGTATGCTACCCCCAATGTTTCTGGAAGTCATGTTGACAGAAGCATAAAGAGGTTCATCTTCATCCAACATTGGTTCATATTGAATCCGTTCGAAAACAGATTGTCTTTTTGGTGAACAACAACATTGGATGACAATCCGAGGTTGGAAGTCACAACCATGCTTTTCATGGCGAATATGGGCAATGTCATAGCCAGATGGAGTGTCAATTCTCTGTTTATTTTGCAAATATTCTCGGAGATCTGTAGGAACAGATTGGGAAGTATTTGAAGATAGTTTCTGTGTAGAAACTTGTCTTTTGTTCTTCTGTCTTCTTGGTTCCTGAGTGTATAAAGATTGATTAATTTGAGCCACATAGTTCTTGGCATATTCTGCATCAGGGTCTAATATACTTGTCTCAATGGAACCGAACCGATTCTGATTAAGCTTATTACGAAGATCCGTGGGAGATTTGACTCTAATATCAGTCTTGGATACTTGTAATTTGCCTTTCTCAGACCGAAAAATTTTGAGAGAAGGAAGATGAGTATTATTCCGACTAGGAGTCGGTAATAATCCATCTTTGGAGGAATTAGCCAAAAGGCGTTTTTCTTTGTTTGATCTAGTAAGAGTACTAGTCAAATTAACTCCAGAGGTAAAGACCTTAGGAGTAGAGGAGTTGACTAAAGAGTCTTTCTCCTTGGTTGGCACAAGATGTGCAAGTTGAGGGGGAATCATTTGTATGTTCTGTGGAAGAGAACCCCCAATCTGATTTTCAGAAACAGTCAAAGGACTGTATTTGTTAGCATACGCTGACTTCAGTTTGGACTTCTGGTCATACGCTGCCTTTTTATTAGCATACACTGGCTTTGGCTCAGCGTACGCTGCCTGATGTTGGCTTTTGTACGCTGCCTTTGCCGTACGCTGCCCTTTGAATGCCATACGCTCAGAGTCATCAATGGCTAAAGAGCCGACTGCTGTCGTAAGAATAGAAGGAGAAGGGACTTTGACATGTCCAGAGATGGTTTTCTTTGAACACATTGACTTGGTTAAAGAACCAATTTTGTCAGCGTGACTAGGGGAAACCACTGTTGCCGTGTTCAGAGAAGCCGAAGTGTGCTTCATGGAAGTTGAAGATGTGTTCTTGTCAGCATGAGAAGTGACAGAAGCGTCTCGAATTGCTGCAGAAGACTTAGGGACATAGACGGAGTGTCCCTTCTTCTTGGCAACAGGAAGAGCGGAGGAAGCAGTGCGGCCCTCCTTCGCCTTGAGCATTTGTTCATAAGCCGATTGGTCGAATTGTACAACCATCGTCTTTTTCGTCAAACCGATCGACGAAGTATCGCATTGAGTTGTTGCTATCTCATTGGAGGAGACAGCTTTCCCCAGCAGAGTCGCCAATTTGTTTTCCATAAATAAATTTACTTTATTTATTTTGTATCTGAGAAAATTACAACTGTAGGAATCTAATCTAGAAGACGATTACTTTATCCCTTGGACGATGCGATGAAGAAAACTCGAACTTCGAAGAACTTGGACAGCAACTTGGCAATCTCTCTGTTCTCTCTGAAAATGACTTGTAGTCTCTGATGAATGTGAAGAAACTCTTTTTTATAGAGTTCAGGATAACTGTCCTTAAGCATACGCTCAGGTAGTTACTTGACGTGTGCATAACTGCAGGGACGCGTGGCGAATTCTGATGGAGACACATTAGCGTGCGGTTGAAAGTAGTGGAGCATGTTCATGAGAGATTGATGGCCTGGATGCCACGTTGCATAACTTCTAGAGAAGTGGATAACTGGTACAGGACACGTGAGAACGTGTGTTGACTGTAATCCTGGTTATGGTTGCTGTAATACGCTGCCTCGTTGAAGAAGAGTTTATACGCTGACTTGGACAGCGTAGTGTCATAGGAAATCCATACGCTCACTTTGTGGACAAGGAGTCATGTGAGGTCATACGCTCGCTTATTTAGCAAGGAATCATGTGAGGTCCATACGCTCACTTGACTATGTGAAGAAGGAGTCATGTGAGGTTGATACGCTCACTGGAGAAGTTGCCACGTGGCTATCATCAATCTTCTTTGGTACACCATATCTTCCCATAACTGACAAAATCTTCTCGAGCGTCGTGACTGCGGATTTGACGGCTGACAGACTGTCAAAACTGACAGGAATGATGGCTTTTGTATTTATGAAGGCTGCTGAGTTGTCCTCGTAAAAGACAAAACTGACTCTTCGAAAACTTATACGACGGTTACTTTTCTCGTGACAGCTGTCTTTGCACGAAAGATGAAGTGTCAGATTCATTCCTCATTTAAACATATGCTGTGCTGTCACTTCAGTAAATAATAAAATATTTACTGAGCGTATGGCTTTTGAATGAGCGTATGGCTTCAACTGACATCTGTTTTTAAGCGTATGGATGAAAAATGACAGCGTGTCATAATTTTCTACATCCTACAATAGTTTAGGATATATCTCATGGCATCCCAATCAATGTCTAAATTAAAAATGACTATCATTTATCCAAGATGTGCAAGCTAACAAAATGCAACAATTTTCCAATCTCAAAAATTTACTAGCTCGATACTCTTAATTTAAAATTTCATCGTCATATCTCGAATCATCTTTTCAATAGTAACTTTATACAGTCTCTCCAAATTTCATAATCCACAAAAATCAATTTTTTTCATAAATTTTTTTCCCTCAAATTGGGGTTTCTCCTCAAATTTTAACTCACAAAAAATTTAGGTTCCTTAAAACATATTCTCCAATCGTAAATCTTGTAACCTTAATTCAAATCTTGATTATAACATTTTTTGGAAAAATCACATACCTCATAATAAGTCTCAAATTTTAGAATTTAATAAATTTCCCATTAATTTTTTTTTTATAACTTGAAATTGGACAACCATCATAATCAACTATACCTTTATTCTCCTTGATGAAAATTTCTAAGCTGGCCGTATATAACTGAAGGGTGCCATGGTCAAATTTTTATCTATGCCCAAAGAATCACAAGAGCAAGGTTGCATGAATAATAACAGAGCAACAATAAAAATTTTGAAGAGAGAATCAAAACGGTTGGGAAGAAAGTATTGTTTTGGCTCAATAGTCGTGATAGGGTTTAGATAATAATTACGGACTATTGCACGAAAATAAAAATTTAAGGGTCTAAGCAATTTATGATGAGACACGAAGATAAATGGCACGGATTAGCAATCAACATAAAGCACAAGCTAAGCATTTAAGGAATTAAGTAGAACATAATCACATATCGGTTTGAAAGAATTGAGTCGAGGTCCATAGTCGACAATATATCGATATCGTGGTAAGATTGTAGTTTAGTCTTTGTGACCCTAAAGTCGCATCATAAAAAAAATAGGATATACGGGTCGTATTTTAGTGGTACGTGATATACCTACATGAAGGTGGGCTCGTCTAGGTCTTGTGTGTGAAATCTGTTGGGATAAAACTGCTGGTCTTGTGCTCCGAATATCAATGTCACGGTAAGGCACACAAAAAGATCTAAAATAAAAAGTGGGAGTTCATGAGATAATGATTAAAGCGCAGAATAAATGACCAAGTTAAAGCATGAAATAATGATAATTCAGATTCTAGTAGATCAAGGTAAAATAAGTTAGGAATACGGTTTCTAGAGATATGATAGCTACTTAGATGGAGTATGATCAAGGAACAATCTAATCATTTCTCAAGTTTCAAATGGTTAGATAGTCACGATAAAATCAATATTTGAGGGAATGTCGAGTGAGTCCAGATTGAAATATAACCACATGATTTTGTAGATGACTAATAATACTTGTGTTTATACTACTATCATGGCCATGAGGGATATGGCACTTAGTGTGGAATCCTTCTAACCCATTAGGGTCATCTTGGTGGCCTATCATTAAAATTTAAAATCCAAGTTTCCTTCAAAGAGTTTCTAAATAAATTTTCCAAAATGAACAACCATAATTTGTATTTACTCCAAGCCGTCTAATTTAATCATGATTAAAATTTTAATCCCTTCCATAATTCTCCAAGTGATCTTTCATCCCGTTACTACTAACTTTTTCAAGATTTAACATTTTCACTCCAATCTTCGAACTTAAGAGTTCATAAACCATGAATCTATGAATTTTTTTAATATTTCTTCATTAATTTAAAACTCCAAAATTTTCTCAAAAATCCTCAAGTTAAATCCTTAGCATATCATGAGCAATCTAAAATTTTTTGCTCAATATTTTAACGCACTCATTAATCATAACTTCAATTCTAAGTCATTCAAACATAATCTCAACTTTTAAATGGTAATTTCTTTAATAAATCAAAATGACTTTTTATCACATCGTTAGTAACTTTTCCAAAAATTTAATATTAGCAATTCAATTTTTTAAACTCAATATTCAATTTTTTTACCAAAATTTGATATCCATAATCACAACTCTTTAAACCCAAAATCTAAATAGATTTGTAAATCCTCAATCAAATGACACGATTTCAAATTTGAAATTTTCCTCAACAACCGTTTCCATTTCTTCCAAATATTTTAAACCAGAATTTCAATATCTTACTTCAAACTTGAAATTCAAAATTTCATAAACTTATTAATTGTGAACTATACAACCCAATTTAAAACCTTAGGAGTTTACCAAGCTTTATCAATCGCCCTCATAAAACTTACAGCAGCATTTTAAAAAAAAATTAAACTATCTATATATCTCTTCAAGGATGTATATAGATTTCACTATCATTTTGTTGATAAAATTCTAACAATCCTTCGAAGTTATTACTGTTTCTACTACCCAACTTGAAATTAACTAATCCCTAAGTTCATACTTCTTGAAAATATGGTCCCTTTTATCCTCATATTTTTATAACTCAAATAGGATCTCAATGCATACTAGTTGTCAATGTAATCCTTCTAGCCATGTGGTTGACCTATGAGCATATATTAGTGTAGTCATCTTCCTATCAAGTGTGGAAATAAGGATTATGGTAGAAAGAGCTAAAGCAAGATGTAGATCAATGAAGTTGAACAAGTGATTCCAAAAATTTAGTCAAAAAAGAGGTTCAAGCAGGTGGATGAGATCTTATGCTGTAATCCTATATTGCAGGCCCGTTTGGTACAGTCATGTTACCGAAACGGCAACTGGACCTGCATGGGCCACCATAAAATTATGTAAAGCCCTAGTCCCAATATACATAGGACTAGGAACGTAGACATGCCAGCCGTATAATAAATATATAGCTGTAAAATAAAGTAAACCACAACTAACTAATCTCATTCACAAAATAAAGAAATAAAAGATATCATATAATGAATTGTTCCTGTACAATATGTTGGGTGGAGACACATCCACTATCAACCAAAAATAAAAAGGAAGAGATACATGATATAAAAGAACTGATGAAGGTAGCAAGATAGATCCAAGACACATCATCTTCAAAGGAATGGAGAAGACCACGACCTCGGCAAGAATACATGCAGAACATCACAAAACACGCACCTGGAGAGATCACCAGGTCCTTAGAGGGACATAACAAGATACAGGAAGAACATGCCATTATAACTGCAAAGTAAACACTATAAAACTACAACACAATTGGGTTCTTAACCATCTATGTGATATGCACTTTAAGGACAACGTTCTTCGCAGGGGCTGTAGGATCAGCAGAGTAAATAAAGAGTGGCCGTCAAGTAGCGTTCATACGAGACACTATCGGCCCGGGGTAGTAAGTAGTGCTCATCCGAGTTACTATCGGCCCAAAATGTGTGTAAAAATAAATATAGCCCCTACGCTAATAGTTGTCCCCTCTCCCCAATGATACTATACATGCATCGTAACCACGACACACCAACACGTGTCACTTCCACAACACTATTTTATACTTAATAACTGTCAAGTCAATTCTAACATGCATCTATTGACATTTATTCCTACGCATGCGCACGGGTGATCAGCCAACACGCAAGTGACCACTACATGATACTCACAACTCACACACAACTCGTGATACAATCGTGACAAAGTTAATGACATGCACGCTATTGACGGTAGTCACTTAACTCTAGGTCCACAAGTAAGGAGACAATTTAATAACTAAAAATAAAAGTGCAAAAAATAATAACAGAATAATAAGATGCAACTAAATCTAAGCAGTAAATATGGCAAGGTATCTTGCATGGTGGTACGCCTAGTGTGGTGCAATGATCCAACAAGTCCTGTTCTGTCCAGTAGCCATGTTCGATGTGTAAGGGTTCGAGAGTCACGAGAAAATATGAACATGTCATAAGTCATAATTTGTGAAGAAATATGATTAGAATTAGTCATGATCAATGGGGATATCAAGGTGGGAGTTTTGTGGAGAATACATACTTATACTATTTTAGAAATCATCAATATTACTTGAAAAATATATTTAAAGTAATTTTTTTACGTAAACACAAGAAAATCATTTATACATACTAATTTGAAAACTATATTTAGTCAAAACATTTTTATGTAAATATTAATTAATCTAGAAATTTATTTTAGGGCTTAAACTATGTTTGAAATATATATATATATATATATATATATATATATATATATATATATATATATATATATATATATATATATATATATGGTTAAATCTGTATAGGCTTTTCACAAATATATTATACTAGTATATAGTTCCCAAAATCAATCCTAATAATATAGCTACATTAATAATACTAGTAATATTACTAATATTAATTAGGTAATACGTAGTATAATAATACTACTAATAATAATATATAATAATGAAAATAATAATGATATTAAACCCCCTGAAATCCATACGGCTTCATTCCCCAAATTTTTTTTATACAGTAAGAGAGAGAGAGGGAGAGGTAGAAAGAAGAGGAGAAGCGGGAAAGAGCAAGAGGGCTCACCGGCTATCGTGCATGCGCGACCCATGGACGACCGATTGCTCGGGGCGCCGTCAGGTGGTGGGCGGTCGTACGGTTGTGCACGGTTGGCGAAGTGTAACACCAAGAGGGAGGCGGAGGAGACGCACGCACGACGGAGCGCTGGAAGGCTTGTCGTGGATGGTGTTGACTCGCCGCAGCGGCGACGACGCGATACGGTAGTCGGATCCGTCGTGCTACAAGGGCTTCAGTTCTGAAGAGATTGGAAGTCAAACCACCTGTCGGAGCTCTCGGCAGTCAGCGGAAGGAGTGGTAGTGGCGCGCTGGCCGGGGAAGGAGGCGGCAGCGTGATCAGAGGATGGGAAGGACGGTGGAGACGGGGGATGGCGCTCGCGATTGTGTGCGGTGGCCGGCCGAGTGGGAGGATTCTTCAGCGGTGGAGGGTCGAGGAGGAGAGGCGGGTCTCGAAGGGTGGTACGGCAAGGCGCCACGGCGACGGGCAGAGCTTCCGGTGGCGCACGACCGGATGCGATGCACCGATAGAAGCGCAGATAGGTGAGGGTTTGCTAATTTTTTTTAGTTTTTGTCTTCTATGGTGTGAGGTTTTGGGGAGTCAGTGGTGGTGATGGGAGTTTCTGGTGGGTGTCGGCCGAAATTTGGAGGAGATGGTGGTGTATATGGATGCGGCGGGGTAGTTGCGATGATGGTGACGGTGGATGTGATGGTGAGGTCGGAGAGGATGTGGGGTGGTGCATGCTGTGGTGGTCGGCCACAGCGATTTTCGGAGTGGTATTGCCGGGAGGTGATACGGTGGTGTTGGTAGGCTGATGCCGAGGGTATATAAGTGGTGTTGATGTTGGAGGTTGCTGCGGAACAGGATGTAGTTTTATATAACCTTCCATGATGTAAAATAAAGTTTTAGAAATTCCAATATGACGCATTTTACAACTCTAAACAATTAAAAATATTTATTATTTATTATTTGAAAAAAAACTACGATTCTAAAATAGAAATGTTTTTACAAAAATATGTACCTCACACATATTCGCAGTCGACGAGACATACGAAAATATGAACTCATACGCGTCGTTCAATACGACAAATTTATACGTGACGTATGATACGACTATGTGACGTACAAAATGCAAAGTAAGAAACTAATACCAAATTTATTTAAAAAAAACCATAGTAGAAATTTAGGGGGTTTACATATTGTCTAAAATAATTTAATAAAAATATCATGAAAAAATAATTTATTTATTTTATATTTATAAAGTAGCTAATACCCTCTACCTATAGTATTAACTAAAATAATTAACTAAATAACAATCTATTTATTTAATAGGAAAATATCCTAAATTATATAAAGTAAAATAAAATAAAATAAAAAATTGAAAAAATTAGGGGGTTTACAGTACAACCCATCCACTTGGGTTAAACATCACCGAAATTATTCTGAATTCAACAACTGGTTAGTCGACTTCCTCGATGAGTTTTATCTACTTTTTCTCTTCCGTTAGTCCTAAAACCAAAACTAAACTTTAGCCCCAATGTCTAACTCACACCATTCTACTTGGTTTGTCTGTGGCATCCATTGTACTAAAATTGGTCCAAGCTAAACCAATTTCGAAGTGCGAGAGTTTTCGACGACTTGTGAACCCTTTTGACATCAAACAACTTATTATTAGTGATCCTAACGTCCTCTTTTTCAACTAATAATATCTTTTATTTAGATTTCCAATCTATTCATATGTTTGTGCTATCGTTTCCATGATGCTAGTTTTTCGGACACTGAAAAATTCACCAAAACTTGACTATTTGATCTCTAAACTTCGTGAAATATTTCCATTATTTTTATAATTTTCTCTAAATAATTCTAATTATTTCTAGAATATTAATTTTTTATATTTTTTTGTCGTTCCCTTTATATTGGAATGGGTCAATAGTCAAATGGTTTGGCATTTCCTCGTGGGGGGATGAAGCAATATAATTTTGAATTAGAGCTTTTGATCTTTGTTTATCCTTCGTAGTAATAATATCTCTGGATCTGCAATAATAACTTGGTATATCCACTATACAACCATTAACTAAAATATTTCTGTGGTTAACTAATTGCCTAGCTCCATGATCGAAGCCATACCCAATCGAAAAAGGATGTTATTTGTTCAATATGTGGCATAATTGTGTACTAGTTGAATATGTTAATTTGATGTTAGTTATTCTTCAAATAAATATATGTATGTCCATAAATTATTTATTTATTTTCAGAAATATAATAATATTTTTTGATATAAAAATATTATTTTTATATGGAAATATAGTGCCATGTATGTAGAATTGGTTACATATATTATTGAGATCTAGTTGGCTAGTGTATGACTAGATTGACTCTATATATGTTATGTCATTGAGTTGGTATTTATTTTAGTTTATTTATATTTCTAGGAGTTTGTGAGCATTTGACTTTGGGAGTTGGAGTCGATCGATGTTCTATACTCTTGCCAATATCCCTGGCAAGATACCTTGCCACTTCTTGTACTGTTATTTGTGTATAGAAGTAAATATGTTAGTAGTGTCACGACCCACACCCGGAGTAAAGGCACGAATGCGAGACAACGTCCCAGCCTACGCCGCAAAAATGACGTAGAACGATGTCTAGGTCTACTATCTAACAACAGTTATAATATCAAAACTTGTCGAGAATGGTCAACTCCGAACGGAGGACGAGCAATGATAATATACTACAACACAAATTCTAAGAAGGATAAATGATATTGAAAGATAAAGACAACAAGATATGAAAATATCATCCAGAAAATCCAATACAGAATAATACAAGTCGAAAGTCTCAGAGTCAACAATCTCAAATATAAATACTAAATAATAACAAGCCAAAGTTTAATATAGAGACAAAGTCCAGTACTAAATTAATCTAGCAGAGCTATCACAAATGTCTCATCGGCTAGAACTAACTCCTGCTGGACCGAGGGTCTCTAAGTCAAAACCAACTACATCATGGGGACCGTAGTAGGTAGGACACTCCTCCTTGCCATAATCTGTAAAATATTATCAACATATCCAGTCAGGATAGAACAAGCACAAATCTCCAATAACAGTTCTAGTTAGACGATATTGAAAATATAGCAGTAAATAGAGAGAATATACATGGTAAGGCGGTACGTACATAAATCATGGTAAGTCATATCAAGACTGTAAATGAATGTAAGAACAAAAGAACAGTGTATATCATGTACATAAATCAGGAAAACTACTATCTATGTGAGTTTAGCACTAGTTTCAACATATGATCGACTAAGGAAATTGCACAGGAAATATGTCCTGGCTATTCATACGTGCAGTGTATGATTAACACTCACAGGAAATAATATCTTGCACGAAAAGGATTTGATCACATATATACGCTAATACCCCCGCCCCCGACTAGTATAGTGGATCCAACCATGACATGTCATAACACGTATTTTCTGATAAGGTAGCTAGCCTTCGCAGGAATCATATCTATACAATGCATAGAAAATAAGGAAAACTTGCACAGGATATACCAAGGAATACAAGAAATAACATCTCATGAGAGGATCCAGACAAATACCAATCCATATAAATAATGTGACAAGAGAACAAGGATATCTACACTAAATATAGGAAACATAGACGATATCAAAAAATAGAAATACTATCAGAGAATATACTCGCCTGAGATCAGGTAAAAAATATAAACAATGTATCGAGGCTCCGGGTGAAGTGGCAGACCTAAAGATGATATATGCATGAGTTAATTAGGGTTTAACCGAGTAAGACATGATTTCTAGTGCAGGCCATGCAAATCTAGGTCAAACTCAGTCAAACTAAGTCACACCAAGTCATACTAGATCACACCAACTCATACTAGGTCTAACAAAGTTAAACTAGATCAAACTAGGTCATGCTAAGTCAATCTAAGTCATACTAAGTCAAGGTAGGTCAAACAAAGTCAAACTAGGTCAAGCTAAGTCAAACAAAGTCAAACTAGGTCAAGCTAAGTCAAACAAAGTCAAACAAGGTCAAGCTAAGTCAAACAAAGTCAAACAAGATCAAACTAAGTCAAACAAAGTAAAACAAGGTCAAGTATTGGCTTAAAGTTGACTTTTGGTCAACAGGTCAACTCTGGTCAACTTCTAGTCCAATCTAGGTCCAATGTTGACTTGCAGTTGACTTTTGAGTCAAAATAGTCAACCTTAGTCAAACAGGGTCAAACTAAGTCAAGCATACTATATCTAACCATTACCTACCATGATAACCCACTTCTAGCCGTTACCTACCAAGATAACCCAATACCCTCTCAATATTAGTATCCCAATACCAACATCTAGTTGGGAACCATTACCTTAGTCTAGGTAAACATATTCCTTAGCTACCTATACCAATACCTTGGCTATCTAGTATCTATCCATCTATCCCAAGCCACTAGTTAACCAAAATCCTAACATCTAACCTTAGTTACTTAGGTAAACCCCTATATCTTGAAGGTGAACCCATTACTTTGAAGGTAACCCAATACCTTACCCTAATAAGGTAAACCTAATACCTTGCCCTAACATAGGGTAAACTCATTACTTTGGAGGTAATCCTAATATCTTACCTTGCAATAAGGTAAACCCAATACCTTGTGATAAGGTAAACCATCTAGTTATCCTATGATACAACTTCCTATTATCCTAAGATACTATCTATCTACAAACTAACCACTTTCTAACTTAGAAACTAACATAGGCTAACATCTAAGGTATCCAACATGTCTAGACACTCTAACACAAAATCTAACTAACACAACATATTCTAATATCTAATATTTATGGTACCCTAAAATATCCCAAGATATCTCAAGATACCACTTGGTATCTCAAGATACCAACCATCTATATATATCTAACTCCACATCTAACTTCCTATCTAACCACATATCTAACATAAAACTCTCTATCATATCTATCATATAACCATATCCTAATCCTTAACCATTATCTACCAAGTTATCCTAGTTCTAACCATAATCTACAAAACCCCATTGCCTTAGATATGTGGTAATACCTTTTACCCTAATATTATTACCTTAGCTAGTAGGTATACCACTAAGTTAGGCTAACTAGATTCTATTAACCGTTAGGCTAATATCTACTAGTTATCTTAGTCTCTTACTAGAATCCTTACCAAAACTTACCCTCACCTTAGGTAAATACCTATTACCTTACCTATTTCCGAATACCTTGACAAGGTAACCCCAATACCTTGCCAACCCACTTATGATACCCCTAAGATACTAGCTATCTAGTATTAGGATATTATCTATACACATCTAACTAATCCTATACTTCAAGTATCCTAAAACCAAGATACCAACTTGGTATCTTACCCAAGATACTAACACACACACCCACAAGGATACTACACTTACCAGATACTCAGGATATCAGGCGAGTACATTCTCTGATCATTTTATACTTGTTAAGATTCATATTCTTGCCCTAGATTACTTTACTTGATGTTGTCACGTTGTTAACACGGATTAGTACTATATGGATCTTTACATTGAGATGTTATCCCCCATCGGGAGCATCGGGTATGTCATGTCATGTGCATTTCACTTTTATTATGTACTCTTGTGCTTTCATTATTCATGTACTCTTATGATTCATGTACTTTTATGTTCACAGAGCCCTCCTGTATACCTTCATGTGCACCCATTTATGGGTCCCTCATGTGAAATATTGTATAATAACATAACTTGTCTGGATCCTTGTGTATTGATTATGGTACGGAGGAGTATAAGCAGTCATGTGAACAATTCCAAGTAGTCATTGTACAAACTCTTTAGTGTAATCATGTGCAAATTCAAGCCGTTCACATGTCTATCTTGTACTCTACATCACTAGTCACTGATAGTTCTCTACTTATAGTAGCTATTTACATTACAGTTCTCTCTCTTTTACTACATACATTTTTTTAGTGTTTTATGTATTTTACTCTATTGTTTGCTTTATATTCCTGTCTTGATATGAACTGTTGAGATTTTGTGCTCGTTCCTGTCCTGACTGGACCTGTTGAAATTATTACAGAGGATGACGAGGACCTTTGCCCTACCTATTATGGAGCTGCCATAGATAACACCTGCGACTTGGACCTTCAGCCGGATCCATCAGCAGTAGAGGATGTCACCCCTATAGTTTAGGCTAGTTAGCTTAGACTTCTATCTTATTTTGATGTCTTATCTCATTTGGATACATTTATGTTTATATTTGGGATCTTGTTGTTATTCTGAATATTTGTGGAGTTGTTATCTTAGACACTTAGACTTCTTCTCCTGTTTGTATTTTATTTGATGATTTTTTATTATTTATCTAACTATCTTATCGTACTTCTACCTTAGATGTGATTGAGCTGTACATTTCTGTATTGTCCTCCGTTTGGAGTATATATACTGTACAGGTACCTTATAATTGTTAGATGTATGTGACCTAGGACAGCGCTCTACCGCCAACACTGCGGCGGAGGCTGGACGTACCCACTTCTCGTGCCCCTACACTGGGTGCGGATCGTGACACATTTTTAGTGGTGGCCCATGCAAGTCGAGTTATGTAGTGGTATTTGAACTAGAGTATCCCTATAGCCTGCAGTAGGATATAGGATATAGTTTTGAAGATACTCAATCACTCCTAGGAAAACTCTTATCTGATTCTGTCATCTAAAATTCTTGTTGCTTTATTGTCTTCCTTTGAAATAAACTGTCCACTTTTGACGTTATCGATTCATTCTCAGTAATTGTCTTCTTATTTGATCTGTCTCCAGGATGGTGCAGACACGATCCCATCGCTCCGGCCAGAGGGATACTACTAAGAGGTCTGCCACCTCTCGTCCGGTTCAGCCCGGTCAGGCAGCTCCTATGGAACCTTCTTATGTCGGAGTTTCTGCCGCATTCGGGGGTGCACCTCCGCCTGTTCCGAGACCTTCCTCCATCATTCCTGATTTCTTCCAGCAGCAGCCGCCTTCAGGATCGGTTGACACAGCACAGTTGTTCGACTTCTTTTAGAGGATGGTGGAGGCCTAGCGACAGCAGTCCGCTCATTTTCAGCAAAGCATAGAGAATGCCCATCAGCTTGCCCTGACGACGGTCGAGAGAGTTATTGTGCAGCCCCAGGCAGCCTAGATGCAGCCATATCAGCCAAAGACAACAGGGATCCAGGAGTTCCAGAAGATGCATCCGTGGGACTTTCGTAGCACAGAGGGGATTCTGTATACGGATGACTGGATAGAGCACATCAAGGAGATCTTCTAGCTGGCGGAGATTCCAGCCCGACTGCAGATTGAGGCGGCATGTAGTCGGATGAAGGACCTGGCTTGCACTTGGTACCAGACGGACCCGAGGGTCGGTACAGAGGAACAGACTTGGACAGCCTTCAAGAAACTGTTCAAGGAGAAGTTTTTACCTGACACAGCTCTTGGTGCCCTGGATTCGCAGTTTAAGATCTTAGTTCAGGACAGTCAGACTGTCGATGAGTACGCCGGAGAGTTCTGCCGTCTGGACAGATTTGTTGAAGGACTCTGTGAGGCAGCGAAGGCCGGGAGGTTCCGGAAGGGGTTAGTCAAGGAGGTCAAATCCTTGACCAAGAGTGACCGGAGTGCCACTTTTGAGGAGATTCTGGTAGGTTCCCTAGCAGCAGAGGATGATCTTGAGCTGAAGCTCAAGAGGGAACGAGACACTCATGAAGCCAGCAGCAGCGGAGGCCAGGCCAAGAGGCCTCACGTGCAGATTCAGCAGCAACAGCAGCAGAGGTATGTACAACAGCAGTTTCAGGGCCAGGGACATATACTTTACCATCAGACCCCCAGGCAGCAGCCCATTAGTTGTACTTTCTGCAAAAAGCTGGGTCATGGATGAAATGGCTGCAGGAAGAGACTAGGCAGGTGTTTAATTTGTAGTTCAGCAGAGCATCAGTATAGGGAGTATCCCAAGAACTAGACACCATTGACTCAGGCAGCTGCAGGATCTGGAGCTCCGACAGGACAGCAGAAGGGACAACCATTGCAGACTCAGCAACAAAGGTTTATCCAGCATCAGCAGCAGGCCAGAGAAGGAGGCTAGCAGGGGCGAGCTTTCGTAATGACAGTTGAGGATGCATAGGCAGTAAGAGGGATACTTGCAGGTTCTGTTCTTCTCGATTCCATTCCCACTTTTGCTTATAATAACTATCTTGAAATTCAATTTCGACAGTTTTGTCTACCTCCTTGTTCGTCGATAAAATTGATTCTTAGTATTTTGTGTTGATTTGATTTTGATTTTTCTAATATAAGTCGTATGGGCTAGGTCGCCTCAGTTATGGAATTTAGAATTTTCTACAGTCCTATTAGCTAGCATCGTGAGGACATATAGTCTAATTTTGGACGTATTTCTCGGGTGTAGAAATTTAAGGTTTTTGTGGCCAAGCATGCGATAATGCAAAAATCTTAAATACCATGATTCTAGAGGTATGTACCATAGTTGGGGACTCTATGATTATCGTAGCCTTGCTTACTAGTATGAAGAAGATTCTGAGTTTCATGATTTTGGACAGACGCATATGATTATAGGATTGTATGATTAGAGACTTTGATTCATTGGGGGTTTGACCTAGAAAGAGTTCGACTATCTTAATTTCGAGGACGAAATTCTTTTAAGGAGGGTAGACTTGTAACACCCACTTTTTTCCAAATGAGGGTAATTTTGAACTTTTGTAATTTTAGTCTTTTAATGATGAGATTTAAGTCATGATATAATTTTTGGTAATTTTTAATTCTTTTAAAAACTATTTTAATTGGTTATTTATGATTTTGATGTTTTGCTAGTGAAACCCTAGATACTACTTGACCTAGAGACTAACCATGACCCTGGGAACCTAACCATGTGGTTAGGGTGATTTATTTCTATATTTTTGCCCAAGGGTATTTTGGTTATTTTGATTTTTGTGAATTATTTATTGCATTGGTGTTGTAATTTTGACTTTTGCTAGTTGTGACTTTAGAGACTAGCCTAGAGTTTGACTTTGAATTTGGTGACTTAGTTAGCATGGTATGGGACCCTGATCTAACTTAAGTTGGTCTTAGTTGACTTGAGTATGGCTAGGTTTCATGAGAGGATTGGGAGAGTTTTTGTATTTGGACTTATGGCTAAGGAGTTGAGCTAGCTAGTTAACAATCTTGGCCCAAAGCCCATTCATATGAAACCCTAACCCTAGCTCTTCATTTGGACAGCCACAACAGCCCAAGAGTGACCTAATTTCAGCCTATATAATATCTTTACATGACCACTTGCCTCTTTTAGAATACCCCCTTTTAGAAACCCTAATTTCTTCCCCAAATTGTCAAATCTCACCATTCCTCCACCAAATTGATCCTAATCTTTTGCATTAGGATCTAAATCTGGAGTAGAGATTGTAGGAGTCTAGCTTGCAAGAAGGAGAGCTCATTTGGACTTTGCTTGAGGAAGGGGACTTCACAATTTTGGGCTTTTTCTTGGAGATTGTCTCTCTATAGGTAATCCCTACAAATCACATCTAAATCCTGATTTTTTTCCATAGATGCATCCATCTAGGTGTCCCCTATCTGAAGGTGAAGTTTGGTAGGAATTAGAATTGGTTTGGTGTCCGTATCGGATACGTATTATTCACTAGGTCTAGGTATTTGTTGAAATGCCTCAATGAAGTTTTTATTGCTGTTTTCAAAAAATAATTTTACAAAAATGTAGATATATATGTCTTTATTTCCCCTTGGACTGAGCATGAATCGTGTCAGTTTTCGTATCCAAAATCAGACACGAACCCGTGCACGAGACAGTGTCTCAGTGTCCTGCTGCTAGGGGTAGAGATCTGCGTGTCCGTGCCACGTGGACACGCGACACTTGGCATAGACATAGGGGAAATGTCTTCGAACATGCCCCCAAAGTTTTATGGCCTATCGTGTCATGTCGGACATGAATTCCTTCGCGCACTGGTTCTACACTGGGACTAAATCACGAAGATTTTGCGTCTGATACGCACTTTGTGTCGCGTGGACACGTGACGTAGACGTCCCTTGTTGTGTCTAATGTGTAGCCCTATGTGTGGGCTACGTATGGACACAAGCATGAGTTGTGTCGTGGCTCGTGTCGTGTCCACGAGCTCTCGTACCCACTGTACGAGACTGCTCTGTGCAGTGTGTGATTGTGTGTGTTTAAAATAGTTTGGACACCTCGTGTCCACTCGTTTGGACACAAGACACCTCCCTCTTACACGTATGCATGCATGACATGTATGTGCACCTTTGTTTGAAATTGATTTGGGTTTTTCTATGTTAATTTGTTCGAGATTCTAATGTTCTGATGTCGTCAGTACATGAACTCGGGGTTTGGATGTTTTCAACTGATTTAGAATGATTATAACTGAGTTTAAATGATATTAATTTATTAATATATATGTATATACATATGCTGTAACCTGAGAATTGATGGAATGTGAAAATGATTTGGGTTTTCATTGTTGGTATTCGAAATTTGGTTTGGGAATGAAGAGGTTCACAGTTTTGGTTTGTTTGTGAAATCGAAATGGGTTTTGAGTTTTGCGGTTCACATAAAGTCTGAGGTTGGGTTATACCAATCTGAACTGGATATATAATATGGGATACTTGAGTTGTGTTCTAAAGATTTATTGAGTTTGATCTGAGTTTGAATGGAGAAAAACCTGATTTTGATTTCATATGAGTTACATGTTAACTTAGAGTACCCAAACTGATTTCTGAACCCGAGAATAACTGCACGACTCCCTGTCCACACACACACACACCCTCTCACTCTTTCACTCTCACTGTCACACCCTTGACACTCACACACATTTTTACTATGTTAACACACACACAGGACTCACACACCCCTTACCCTCATTTCCTGTGACACTTATACACACACACACACATATGCCACTGTCACTTGACACTTGACACTTGACACCAATTTACATGCCTTGACACTAGACTACACACACACACTCTAACCTGCTCTTACTGTCACAGTTTTTTAGCCCCTTTCTAATCCTTTCTTCCCTCTTTCTATTTATGAATATGTATGTATGTAAATATACATGTATGAATGTATATATGTATGTATGTAAATATGCATGTATGAATTTATACATGTATGTAATGTAAGCATGTATGTAATGCATGAATGAAATGAATAAATGCTTGAACTGAGAACCATGACAGAACATAGACCCCCTTAACTGAAATCCCAATATGTACACACACACACACACATTATTTATTTTCCCCCTTCTCTCTATATATATAATGAAAGCATGAATGAATGAATGTGATGTGTATAGATAGATGGATATATGTAATATAATGAAGAATGTAAACTATATATATGTGATATGAATACATGTATATAATGTATGTATGTAAGGTGTAGACGCAATGTAAGAACACATATAATGTAGGTATGTATACATGTATTTAGGTATGGTATATAGACTTGTGTGGTTCATTTTGGTTTGGTAATATGTTTGAATGCTAGTATAGGCTTGGTTAGGCCTAGAATGACTTGTTAGACTAGGATTAGACCTAGTATGGCTTAGTTGCTCTAGTTTGACTAGTATAGTTGACTAGAGTTGACCAAGAGTTGACTTTAGTCTAGAATGACCTAGAATTCATATAGAATGCATTGTAATCTTCAGTATTACTATTCTGGACATGTTGTGACCTGTGTTATTCTAAATAGTTCTCATCTACTATGTCTGGACATCTACACTTACCAGATACTCAGGATATCAGACGAGTACATTCTCTGATCATTTCATACTTGTTAGGATTTATATTCTTTCTCTAGATTACTTTACTTGATGTTGTCACGTTGTTAACATGAATTAGTACTATATGGATCTTTATATTGAGATGTTATCCCCCTCGGGAGCATCGGGTATGTCATGTCATGTGCGTTTCACTTTCATTATGTACTCTTGTGCTTTTATTATTCATGTACACTCTTGTGATTCATGTACTCTCATGTTCACGGACCCCTCATGTACACCTTCATGTGCACCTATTTATGGGCCCCTCATGTGAAATATTGTATAATAACATAACTTGTCTAGATCTTTATGTATTGATTGGGGTACGGGGGAATAGAAGCAGTCATGTGAATAATTTCAAGTAGTCATTGTACAAACTCTTTAGTGTAATCATGTACAAATTCAAGCCGTTCACATGTCTATCTTGTACTCTACATCACTAGCCACTGATTGTTCTCTACTTATAGTAGCTATTTACATTACAGTTCTCTCTTTTACTACATGTACTTTCTTTCAGCGTTTCATGTATTTTACTCTATTGCTTGCTTTATATTCCTGTCTTGATATGAACTGTTGAGATTTTGTGCTCGTTCCTGTCCTGACTGGACATGTTGAAAATATTATGGAGGATGACGAGGACCTTTGTCCTACCTATTATGGAGCTGCCATAGATGACACCTGTGACTTGGACCTTCAGTAGGATCCATCAGCAGTTTAGGCTAGTTAGCTTAGACTTCTATCTTATTTTGATGTCTTGTCTCATTTGGATACATTTATGTTTATATTTGGGATCTTGTTGTTATTCTGAATGTTTGTGGATATGTTATCTTAGACACTTAGACTTCTTCTCCTGTTTGTATTTTATTTGATGATTTTTATTATCTATCTATCTATCTTATCATACTTCTACCTTAGATGCGATTGAGTTGTACATTTATGTATTGTCCTCCGTTTGGAGTGTATATACTGTACATGTACCTTATAATTGTTAGATGTATGTGACCTAGGATCGCGTTCTACCGCCGACACCGTGGCATAGGCTGGACGTACTCACTTCTCGTGCCCCTACACTCGGTGCGGGTCGTGACAAATCATTGGGTCCCGACTAGTGTCTAAACTACCTGGGCCACTAACACAAGTCAAAACTAGACGAAATTCAAACCCGAATAAACTAATCCCCAAAATACAATATTAATAAATAAATATTCACAAAAATATTAGAATATAAATAATGACAAAATTACCATCATTTTTGAAAATAGGTAGTTACAATTCTACCCTCCTTAGAAAATTTTTGTCCTCTTAATTTGAAATAGTTGTACTCTTCTCTAGGTCAAACCCCCAACAATCTAAGTCTATAAAATTCTATCCAAAGTTATACAACATGCAATTCTATAGAATTGGAACAAACATGTAGGATTTTAGTCTCCACAGTATCATATTATTGCAGTCTCCATTAGGATTTCCACTACTAAAATATCCCACTTTACCGACGGAAGTTTAGCGACGGACGGATTCCGTCGCTAATAGCGACCAGTTTCCGACATCTTAGCGACGGATTAGCGACAGACAACATAACATAATTTTTTCCAATTTTAAATGTAAAAATTTGTCGGGTTTCCGTCGCTAAGTCGACGAACGTTAGCGACGGATTCTTTTTCGTCGCTTATTCGTCGCAAATGTTGGCGGCAAAATCTTTAAAACATTGGCGGGAACTTTAGCGACTAACTGGCGACGGATATATCCGTCGGAAAACACCTTTTTATTGGCGACGGTTTAGCGACTAATTTATTCCGTCGCTATTCCGTCGCTAGGTTCTGTGCCCTAACTTAAATTGAACCGACGGGGGGGGGGAATTTTTCATTCCCCCCAAAACTCTCTCTCTCTCTCTCGCGGCTCTCTCTCTCTCGCGCGCGGCTCTCTCTCTCTCTCGCGGCTCTCTCTCTCTCTACCAGGTATCTCTCTCTCTCTCTCTCTCTCTCTCTCTCTAATTTTGGGTTTTGGGACCGGGGGGGGAGTGGGGGGGGGTCGGCTTCGCGGGGGGTGGAGAGGGCGGGGGGGGTGGTGAATGGGGTCAGGGGGTCGGGGGGGTGTGGGGAATGGGGGCAGGGGGTGGGGGGGGTGGGGAATGAGGGTCGGGGGGTCGGGGGGGGTGGGGAATGGGGACAGGGGGGTCGGGGGGGTGGGGGGGTGGAGAGGGCAGGGGGGTCGGAGGGGTGTTGAATGGGGGCAGGGGGGTCGGGGGGGGTCGGGAATGGGGGCAGGGGGGTCGGGGGGCGGGGGGTGGGGGGTGGAGAGGGCAGGGGGGTCGGGGGGTGGGGAATGGGGGCAGGGGGGTCGGGGGGGTGGGTAATGGAGAGGGCAGGGGGGTCGGGGGGGGGGTGTTGAATGGGGGCAGGGGGGTCGGGGGGGTGGGGAATGGGTTGCATTCCCCGATACGGATACGGTTTTGCATGTCCCGATCCTAAGAAATAATACTATTTCATTTAATTTAATTTCATTTAGTTTCAAAACTACTAAGAAATAATACTTAAAACACTTAAAATTATGCCTAAATGTATAAATTATATGTTTTTAAATGTAAATAATTTATTAATAATTATTTGTTTTCCAATACCAAAAAAATCCGATACTTCGATCCGATACCGCCGATACTACCGATATCGCCGATACCAATACTAGGTTGCTTAGACTTAGTCCGATACCGATATACATTGTAGAGCT
Organism: Iris pallida; assembly: GCA_029216955.1. Classification (NCBI taxonomy): domain Eukaryota; kingdom Viridiplantae; phylum Streptophyta; class Magnoliopsida; order Asparagales; family Iridaceae; genus Iris; species Iris pallida. Next base: position 7,663,780 of record JANAVB010003398.1, on the reverse strand, counting down.
CTGTTTTGCTATTCTGGACATGTTGTGACCTGTGCTGTTCTAAATAGGAGCCAGACACACTCCTGAGACGGGGGAGTATGTATAGTGATGTGGATTCTTACTAACTTATCATGTGAACCCATTTATGGGCCCTTCATTGAACCTTCTCATGTGCAACTTTCAGTACATTCACAGTTCCCTATATTGTACTCTACATCACCTAGTTCACTTATATCTAACATCCTAACCCTAATCCAAATTTATGAGTATCGGTATCGGGCTATTCTTATGTTTAGTTTGTCTTACGATACAGATTTTCACATCCAAATTGAGGATGAGTCGTTATTTTGTTGATCGTACATGGATGTACAAACGGCAACACGAGAGTAGAATTGGTGTGAGTGACGATTTTCAGGCAGGCGTGGAAGTATTTCTTAATTATGCAATGAGCAAAGCTCAGTACATGGACGGTAACAAAATTAAGTGTCCATGTGTTAAATGTCACAATAGACGTTACGAAGAAGTGGTGACTGTGAGAGATCATTTGACTCGTAAGGGTTTCGTACGTAATTACGGCCTGTGGTCATCGCAAGGTGAACTATATTCGGAAAGACAGGCTGCGGAAGCTGCTACTTATGCTTTTGATGATAATGCTGCAACGGATGTCATCGAAGACCACGGATGCTCTGTTGATTATGGAGATCTGCAGAACCTTGCACGAGATATGGTGTATGATGCGGCAGGGCCTAATTTTGATCCGGAGGATCCTAATCCCGAGGCGAAGGATTTCTATGACATGTTTCAGGACGCAGATACTTCTCTATATCCTGGTTGTGAGACTCATTCCGCACTGTCAGTGATGATGCGGTTGTTGAACATAAAGTCTGATTTTAACTTGCCACAAGCTTGCTATAATCGGATCACAGAAGTAATCAAGGAGGTGTTACCGAAGGAATCAAAAGAGCTACCAAAAAACTTCTACAAGTCAAAGATGATGGTCCGACAACTGGGACTGGGGTACGAGAAGATAGATTGTTGTCGCAACGGATGCATGTTGTACTACAAAGAGAATTGCGTATCAGAAAGTTGCAGCTTCTGTAATGCGGATCGTTACAAGCCAGTACAGGGAAAAGGAAAGTCGACTAGAAAACGACGTCCTTACAAGTATATGCATTACTTGTCGATCACGAAGCGCTTGCAGAGGATGTATATGTCTCTAAATACAGCAGAACACATGACGTGGCACAGCGAAGAACGCATAAAGGACGAAGGAGAATTGTCACATCCTTCGGATGGAGAGGCGTGGAAACATTTTGATTTATGTCATCCAGATTTTGCTGCAGAGCCTAGAAATGTACGCCTGGCGCTATGTGCTGATGGCTTCGCCCCTTTCGGACAGTCGGGATCTCAGTACTCATGCTGGCCGGTCATTCTTACCCCTTACAATCTGCCACCATGGATGTGTATGAAGACTCCTTATATGTTTCTGACAGCTATCATACCCGGTCCTAAAAATCCGACGAAGAACATCGATATATATTTACAGCCGTTGGTGGATGAGCTGAAACAGCTGTGGGAGATCGGCGTCACGACCTATGATATTTCCAGGAAACAGAACTTTCAGATGAGAGCTTCACTCATGTGGACAATCAATGATTTTCCAGCATACGGTATGCTGTCGGGATGGAGTACGCACGGCAACATGTCTTGTCCGATATGCATGGAAAATAGTAAGGCGTTCCGCCTTAGGCATGGAGAAAAAACTTCTTTCTTTGACTGTCACCGTCAATTTCTGCCCGCGACCCATCCTTGGAGAAAGAATAAGGACGCGTTCAGATATGGAAAACAAGAATTTTCTCAACCTCCTGCCAGATTTTCGGGATACGATATTTGGGAAGCTGTAAAGGAATTGCCCACCGCAATGGAAGATCCATCGAACCATCGTGTCGAGGGGTTCGGACAAAGCCATAACTGGACCAAACGGAGTATCTTCTGGGACTTGCCTTATTGGAAAGATAATCTTATAAGGCATAATCTTGATGTCATGCATATCGAAAAGAACGTGTTCGATAATGTCTTCAATACCGTCATGGATATTAAAGGAAAGACGAAGGACAATCCAAAAGCAAGACAAGACATAGCCGAGATATGCAAGCGTCCTCATCTGAACTTGATACAAAGGGGTGCTGGTGGACAATTAAGTAAGCCTATAGCGCCATACACATTGAGCAAGGAAGATAGATTAATAATCTGCAAGTGGATATCTAATTTAAGATTTCCCGACGGCTATGTTTCGAATTTGTCTAGATGCGTTGATCTTAATGAACGCAAGCTAACGGGAATGAAGAGTCACGACTGCCACGTGTTTATGGAAAGATTACTGCCCATTGCTTTGAGAGAGTTGTTGCCTTCTGCTGTATGGGTTCCGTTGGCCGAGCTGTCTACATTCTTCAGGGATATCTGTTCAACTAAGCTGACGGTGCAACATATGGTACAACTTGAGGAGAAGATTGTCTTAACAATCTGCAAGTTAGAGAAAATATTTCCACCGGGCTTTTTCGACAGCATGGAGCATCTACCGATTCATCTAGCATACGAAGCCCGTGTCGGTGCATCTGTTCATTATCGATGGATGTACCCCTTTGAAAGGTAAATAAAAATCGATATAATTTAAGTAAAATTTAAGTGTATTTTACAATTTATTGTTAATTCTCAAGATAATTTGTCTCTTTAGGTACCTACACCATCTAAAGAAGAAAGTTGGCAACAAGGCTCATATAGAGGCTTCGATATGCGAATCATATCTTATCGAGGAGGTGTCAAATTTCTGCTCCATTTATTTCGATACTCATGTCGAGACAAATCGAAATAGACCTCAAAGGAATGAAGAAGACGTTGAGGATGGAGGTATATTCAATTTAAGGGGCAAGCCTATTGGGGCTAGTAAGAAACGGTGGTTGACCGACGATGAGTATGATACCGCTCACCGATATGTCTTGTTAAATTGTGACATACAAGAAGTGAGAGATTTGGAGAAGTAAGTGACTACGCCTCGTTATAATCTCTAATTTGGTGAATTAAGTGACTACACTTATTTTTATTCTCTCTAACAGTGTATTTAGAGGTGAAGTCAAAATGAGGACACCATATATTACAGATGAGGGACTTCAAAGAGAGGTTGATTGTACCTTTCCGTCCTGGTTTCGTAAATACGTAAGTAACTGAGATAATATGTTATGCGGCTACCATTAAAATATATGCAGCTAAAATATTTAAATTATCAATACATGTTTACAGGTTTTATTGCCTGAAACAACACTCATAAATGAGAGCATTCGTTATTTGGCATTGGGACCGAAGAAGCATGCAAAGACTTTGTCAGGCTATGTCGTTAATGGCTTCAAGTTTAAGTCAACTCAGCATGCTATAAATGCCGAATTTCTCAATGACGGCTTCGATACCAAGAATTCTGGTGTTTGCATAAGAGGCACCATCTATGACGACGAGCCGGACTTTGACTATTATGGAGTGCTTCGGGAGATTGTAGATTTACAATATAGTGCCCCATATGATATGCATATTGTGATGTTCAAATGTGAGTGGTTCGATACGAGACCAAATATCGGTTGGAGAATCGATAAACAATTTGGATTCGTCGATATAAATCATCGCAGGAGGTATAGAGGGTCCGACACGTTTGCGATAGCAAGTCAGGCTGTTCAAGTCTACTATACAAGCTACCCAAGGCGTCGTAGAGATTGATTTGACTGGTGGGCAGTATGCAAGATTAAATCTAGAAATACATTCAACGTTGGAGACCCAGCATACCAAGAGGACCAGATCGAGAAGCCCCAATACATGGGACAACAGTCGGATACCATGGACGTGGAAGATGTCGATATACCTCATGCTAAGGAAAATAGAGGGGAGGAAGAGGTTGATATACAAGACTTAGCTGTCAACCAGGAGAGAAAGAGGCATCTTGTCCCAAGTATTGAGCCTGAAGAAGAAGTAGAAGAAGAAGAAGAAGAAAAAGAAGAAGAAGAAGAAGAAGAAGAAGAAGAAGAAGAAGAGGATGAGGATGAGGATGAGGATGATGATACAGATGAAGTCGACGATGAGGATGATGATATAGATGAAGTCAACGATGAGAATGAGGATGAGAACGATGACGATGACGATGAGGACGAGGACGATAACGATGATTAGATTAAATATCGGTATATATTAGAAGCACTTACATCTAACTTAGTGAATTCAGTTTAGACGGACACATTCTTATTTCAGTTTATGTTTTTGTCGTTCGATCATCTACTTATTGTATGATTTTCTTTTACAGATGGCACTCTTAGTTCTCATTGTCTTGACGGCACTCGCCGCCCTGCTGCTGGTATATATATTTTAGTTCAGTTTTATATTCATTTATACTTCTATATTGTTAATTATATTTATGTGTTCTATTTACAGGTCATGGTCACTACCACTCGTGCTGCTGGTAGCGGCAGTGGCCGTGGCCGTGGTGGTGCTGGTGGTGGCGGTACTGGCCGTGGTGGGCGTGGTGGTAGCGGCACTGGCCGTGGACGTGGTGGTAGCGGTCGTGGTGGTAGCGGTCGTGGTCGCCTTCCACATTCCCCGAATATAGAGTCCTCCGATCCCGACCTGGAGAGCCCGGCCACAGACTCTTCCCGCTGTCGATCTATCTCTGCGCTACCTTCATCTTCATCGAGGCCTGAGACTCCATCCGCTAGCAGATCCGTTCCGCCCCCGGATGCACCAGCGGGTACACCATAAGTTACTGCAGGGTGGGCTCCGGAGTACCCCCGGATTCAGCTTCATCCTGCTACCGGTGAGTACATCCGCGGACCCGCGGATCCTCCGACGCCTCCAGAGAGGCCGATAGGCGAGAACCGACGAGAGCTATGGCCCGCGGGTGATACGTAAGTAAATTTAAGTTAATTTATTAAATTTGTTTCATTTATTCAAGTTAATAATCCAGTCTTTGCTTCTTTGTAGGTTTTTCCCGTATGATGCTGCCCGGATACTCGGGCAAATTATCTGGGAAAACTACCATGGCCCCTACCTCAATTTTTCTGAGGTGCCTCAGAACATGCAGTACGTCTGGCTCGAGGAGATGAAGGTATATATATATCTTTTGGTTAATTATTAATTATTCTTTAATCCACTAATTTTTTAATTACGTGATAATTTAATTTGTATGTCAGACGACGTTCTGGTGGCCCCCCCATCGCGAGGAGTTGATTCGCAAGGCCTACAAAGCCGTCGCCGGTAAGAAGATACGGGATCCGGTGTACGACGTTCGTACGACGCATTCGAGGAAGAAGTGGCTCCGGGAGGAGTACTACGAGCAGATGTTGGATAAGATGAATACTGCTCAGTACAGGGAGAAATCAGAGAAAGCGAAGGCGAGCAGACAGGCCGCTGGTCTGCATACGGGAGGTTCAAAGCCCCACGCAGCGACGTGTGCAGATTTGGTGAGATACCGCAAATTCATTTCACTATTAAATTCGGTACTATTAATATACGTAGTTAATTAAATTCGACGTATATTTCGTATGCAGGCACAACGGGCGGTAAAGGAGGGGAGAGAGCCGGAGTCGGTCACCGCCTACGATGTATTCCTGCATACACACAAGAGGCGGACAGACGGGAGCTTCGTCGACGCGAGGGCCCAGACGACTGATGTAAGTAATTACGTTTATGAGATTTATATTAGAAATATAATTATTGTTAACTTAATTAGGTGAACGTAGGATTCAAATTATAACTTAGGGAAACATAGGATTTAGATTATAACTTAGGAAAACTTATAGTATAAACACATTCATTGGATAGGCTGCATATCGTGAGGCCCTTAGTCAGATTGAGCCCCCTGCCGAGGTTGTCGGCGAAACGACGCCCACCCAGACGCTCTCTTCTATGGCCGCTCGCTACGACGACGTGTTCGTAGAGTCTGTCGGCGGCTTTAATAAAGGGCGCGTCTACGGCGTAGGTTCCATGGCGGCGTCGTTGCAGGGCGCGACTCCGAGATATCCACCGCCCCCGCCTCCTCCCGCGCCCCCGTCGGACGATATGAGGGCGCAGCTTGCGACTCTCACCTCCGATATGTCGAAAATGCGGAGTCTAATGTCGGATGTGCTGGAGCGCCTTCCGCGTCCTTCTTCTGCTCCCGGTCCAGATCCGTCTGCTCCCGGTACGTCTAGTGCGGTTGTCGGTCCTTCCGACCCTGGACGTTATTCATTTGACCGTTCTGCCGAGGTCCGCCTGGTACCGGATACTGCGCTCATTGGGCTCATGGACTTGATGTCGCCAAAGCAGCTCCGCACGCTTCCAGAGCATGTATTGTCCCAGGTGCCGGCGTACATGGTAGAAGAGTACATCCGCAGAGCCGAGGCGGCGCCGAGACGACGACGCGATCCATCTCAATGATATTTGTACTGTTTTTGGATATTTGTACTGTTTTTGGATTTTGAATTCTGGATATTTTGGAAGCGTACATGAATGTTTGGATATTATGAATTTGTGTATTTGTGTTTGGATATTTGTACATAGATGTTTGGATATTTCTGTTTGATATTGGATATTATGAATTTGGATATTTGGATATTTGTTGATCGTATATGGATGTTTGGATATTGGATATTATGAATATGTGTAATATTTATGAAAAGGAAATAGAATGTTTCTGTAATTTTTTTAATTAATGTTGCATTTAGCGACGGGCTAGCGACTAACTAGCGACGGATATATCTTTTAGCGACCGATGAGCGACTAACTAGCGATGGCAAATCCGTCGCTAACTGGGTTATATAAATATTTGCAGTTACCGACGGACGAGCGACGGAATATCCGTCGCTAACTGGGTGATATAAATATTTTGCAGTTAGCGACCACCTAGCGACTACCTAGCGACGGCGAATCCGTCGCTAACTGGTTGAAATAAATTTGCAGGTAGCGACGAGCTAGCGACGAACTAGTGACGGAACTTCCGTCGCTAACTGGAATATTAGCGACGGAATATCGACTACCTAGCGACGGCAAATCCGTCGACATGGTTCTGGAAATATGGTAGGTTTCCAGAGACTTAGCGACGGATAGTGGGTCGCTAATCCATCGCTAATCAGTCGAGGATGACGACGGACTAGCGACGGCTTAGCGACCCATTATCCGTCGACATGGTTCTGGAAATATGGAAGCTTTCCAGAACCAGGCCGACGCCCTACCCGTCGCTAATCCGTCGCTATAACGTCGAGGTTAACGACGGAATGGCGACGGAATAGCGACTGATTTTGCGTATCAGGAACCTCTCTGATACGCTTTTACCGACCTATTTACGACGGCTTAGCGACGGATATTTTAATATTATATGGCATGTAAACCGACGGGAACAAGTCGCTAATCCGTCGCTAAACCATTGAAAGGCAACCGTCGGTAATCAGTCGCTAGTCCGTCGGTTAATCATTTGTCCGACGGCTTAGCGACGGACAAATTTTAGCGACGACGTATTTCCCGACGACCATTTTCATCAAATATCCGTCGCTATTCCGTCGGTAATTTATGTTACCGACGGATGAGCGACGGATGTGGCCGTCGCTAAAGTTGGTTATTTTGGTTGTGTTCTATTAATCTAGCATGATCATCACATATGCAAGCTAACGGCACAAAGAAAGCAATCAGACAATCAAGGGGTGGAAAGAAACAAGAAGAAAGAAAGAACAAGTCATAACCTCCTAGTCCATCATCTGCAGTGTGGATCTCCTCGACCGTCATCGCAAAAGCCCTGCCCTGGCAGGGTATATCGCGTTGCTGGTACGGGACGTGATGCTGCGCCATAGGTGGCCTAGCTCCCACTCTCTTCTCTAAGATACCTAAGTAACATCTCCACTGATACCTACTCTATTATACTAGGGTACCCTCTATAGGGTATCTATTCTGTAATCTGATAACCATACCCGTCTACTAAGAACCATGTTATCGGAATCCTCATCACGCCAGTAAGTATGGCTGCAATAAACCACAGGGTACGCAACTAAGGTACATACCTCTAAGATCATGGTATCTAACATTTTTGTATTATCGCATGCTTGGCTGCGAAAACCTTAAATTCCTACAACCAGAAAAATACATCAAAAATCTGACCCTATGTCTTCTCCATGCCTGCTATTATGGCTGTAGAAGACTCTAGATTCCATAACCGAGGCAAATTAGTCCAAAGGTTTATCCTGGTAAAAAATCAAAGAACACTAAGAATCAAATTCAACCACGGACAAGGAAGAATAGACAGAAACAGATGGAATCAAATTTCAAGATAGTTTATCATGAGATTCTCAAGGGTCGTCCCTGGAATCTTCTCAAGAAGTCCTAACTATGATTGAGTATCCTTAGCCTATAGCCTATATTCCCTAAACCTATAGCAGGCTCGTAGCAGCACTCTAAGTCGAGCACCACTACGACATCACACTAATTGTGACTTCTGACCTGCATGGGCCACCACTAAAAATGTGTCAGGACCCCACCCGGAGTAAGGGCACGAGAGTGCGAGACAACGTCCCAGCCTACATCGCAGAAACGACATAGAATGTTGTCTAGGTCTACTATCTAACAACCGTTATAATATCAAAAGCTATCGAGAATGGTCAATTTCGAACGGAGGACAAGGAATGACAATATAATATACTAAATCACAAATTATAAGAAGGATAAATGATACTGAAAGATAAAAATAACAAGATATAAAAATATCATCCAGAAAATCCAACACAGAATAATACAAGTCCAAAGTCTCAGAGTGAACAATCTCAAATATAAATACTAAATAATAACAATCCAAAGTGTAATCTGGAGACAAAGTCTAGTACTAAACTAATCTAGCAGAGCTACCACTAATGCCTCATTGGCTGGAACTAACTCCTACTGGACCTAGGGTCTTCAAGTCTAAACCAACTACATCATGGGGACCGTAGTAGGTAGGACACTCCTCCCCGCCATAATCTATAAAATATTGTCAACATATCCAGTCAGGATGGAACGAGCACAAATCTCCAATAATAATTCTAGTTAGAACGATATTGGAAATGTAGCAGTAAATAACGAGAATATACATGGTAAGGTGGCACGTACATGAATCATGGTAAGGCATATCAAGACTGTAAATGAATGTAAGAACAAGAGAATAGTATATATCATGTATAGGAATCAGGAAAACTACTATATGAGTTTAGCACTAGTTTCAACATGTGATTGGCTTGGAAAATTGTACAGGAAATATGGTCTGGCTAATCATACGTGCGGTGTATGATTAACACTCACAGGGAACAATATCTTGCACATGAAGGATTTGATCACATATCTATGCTAATACCTCCGCCCCCGACTAGTATAGTGGATCCAACCATTTTACGTTATGACACGTATTCTTTGAGAAGGTAGCTAGCCTTCGCAAGAATTATGTCACGACCCGCACCCGCTAAAAGGGCACGTGACGCGACAACGCCCAGCCCTCACCGAAAAATCGACGTAGAATGCTGTAGATTTTTCTACTCTAAACAGTTTATATATATAACAAAACCTGTCGAGAATATGGTCAACTCCGAACGGAGGACAAGCAATGAATATATATATATGTGAGTACTCAATCACGACTCTAAGATAACAAAGTAAAGACTGAAAGATAAAGACAATAAGACAATAATAAAATAATAACCTGTCAAGTCCAACACAAGAATATATACAGTCCAAGTCTCTAATACAGTCCATAATAATAACAGACTCAAAAGTAGCTGGAGACAAAGTCCAGTGTAAAAGACCTACTCTAACTAAGCAAGGGGTAAGGTCTCGTCAGGCGGAGCTAAGCCCTGCTGGACCAAAGTCTCCAGGTCTAGGCCCACTACGTCATCCGAACCGTAGTAGGTACTGTAGTCTCCCTCATCTGCATCTGTAATATTTTCAACATATCCTGTCAGGATGGAACGAGTACAATCTACTAACAACAGTTCACAAGATATGACAAAAGCTATAAGACTGTAAATAGAGAGTATATACAAGAAAATCATGGAATGTACATGTGAGTATCATGGCAAGGTAAGCTGTAAAACTAGAGCTAGAACAAGGCAAGTAAACTGAATCATGGCATGTACAAGAAATCAAGAATCATATCTCTAGGTATGTGAATACTAGCTACAACATGTGGCCGGATTGGGTCTGTACAAGATTATGATCAGCCAATCCCACGTGGAGTGTAGGATTAGTAGCATTCACGGTCTACAAGAATAAACAAGGTGGGTAATGACCACACATCTACACTAGTACTCCCCGTCCCCGACTGGTAGAGTGGATCCAAGCAAGACACGTTACGACACGGGATTCTACGAGAAGGGAGCAAGTCTTCTCGAGAATCGGTGTCCATATACTGTACAAGAACTACAAGGGGGCTTGCACAAGATATACCAAGATAACGAGGAGTAACATCTCATGTCGGGATCCATGAATACCAATCCGTGTGACCAATGTGTCAAGAAAAAGCATATCTACACTAATTACATGAATCATAACAATCATTATAAATTGGAAAAGTGTCAGAGAATGTACTCGCCTAAAATATGATATGGTACATCAACCGGAGCAAATGCAGCGTCTCGAGGACCTATAGAGAACAAGACGTATCAATACTATGTTTAGGAAAAGAAATCAAATCAATTTGAATCCTATTAAGTCATTCTAGGTCAAGGCATGTCAAACTAGGTTGTACGGGGTCAAACTAAGTCATATTAGGTCTAACTGGGTCAAACTTGGTCAAACTGAATCAATCGGGATCGATTTGAGTTAACAGTTGACTTTTTGGTCAACCGGTCAACTCTGGTCAATCGTGGTCAACTGTGGTCAACCCTAGGTCAACTCTAGGTCACTGGTGATAAACAATTGACTTTCGGTCAACTGCACAAGTCTAAAGGAATTTGGGACTAAATTGGGTAAAGTGTTGACCCATAGTTGACTTTTGGCCTAAAAAGTCAACCGTGGTCAACCGGGGTCAAGACTAGGTCTAGACGGCTATTTCTACCCATTACCAACCTCTACAACCTATATCCAAGTCCATCTTGGACTTCGAAACTCATTTCTTGGCCATAGGCCAATTTTCTATTTTACCCTTTTTAAGGGTAAAATTCTACCCTCGGCGATTATCTAGATAGCCTACCTACGCTTGATATTTTGACCCGATCTCCCTAGGGTAGTAGGGTACTATCCTATAGGTTCATTATCTACCAAAATACCTAGATAAAGTGGACGTCTAGTCCACCTTACGGCCCGTTGCAGATATCTTGAATATTTCAAGATACGCGCTGATACGGCGCGATACCGGTGCCCTACGACCCCGATTTCCACTCGGGAGCTTACCCGCAAAATCTAATTCACATAACCTAGGCCTACGTCAAGTTTCGTCGCGATCCGATACTCGGAACTCGATTTCCCCTTCTAACTCGATTTCTACCAAAAATCCCCTTCTTGCTCTCATTCTAAATCTCCTCTTTAGATCTAAATTCTAATTCTTCTTCTTCTTAACTTCTTCTCCTAATTCTTCTAATCTCTAATTCTTCCTCTTGGCCTCCTCCTCACTCTTCTTCTTCAAATTCCCTACTTCTCCAAATTCCTTCTCATTTTCTTTCTATTCCTTCCTCTATCTTCCTTTCAATTTCCTTTTCTTCTTCTTTCTAATTCCTAAATTTCTTTCATCTAACTTCCTATCTATCTATCTATATATATACATATATATATCTATATATATATACCTACATATACACATATATATAGGATACTAGGGGGGTTTAAGGGTAAATTGGGGGTTCAAAGGGGGGAAAAAGGAGCTACCTCTTGTGGCCGGCCATGTGTGGCTAATGGGTTTGGGTTGGGGATCCAATAAGCCCCCAACCCATTAGACTTGGTTTAGGTTCAAATTGAATTCGGTTTGGTTCGGTTTGTTCCTAATCAACCAATTAAGCTCTATAATGACTAATTAAGCCATGGAAATAGGGTTAATAATTTCTAGCCTAATTATGATAGTATATGGGCTAAGCCCAGCTAGTATGGGGGTCCCACTAGGGTCCAGGCTACCCGAGTCTCCAAATTGAGTCCGAATTGGATAAAATTCAAACCGACTCAAATAAATTCCTAAAAATCATATAAAATCAAATAAAATTCCTAAAATATTATAAAACTTGAAAATGACGAAAATACCCCTAATTTGAAAACTGGGGGTGACAAATCTACCCTTCTTAAAAAATTTCATCCTCGAAATTCAAACGGTCGTACTCTTCTCTACGTCAAGCACCCAACAATCAAGGTCTACTAAATTTTATCCTAAGTTATATAACATGTAATCCAGGAAATCAGAACACATGCATGGTTTTAAATCTCTACAGTATCTTGTTATTGCAGTCTTCATTAGGGTTTCTATTTAATCTAGCATGATCATCACATATGCAACTAAAGGTACTAAGAAAGCAATCATCAATCAATGGGCGGAGATAACAGGTAAAAGAAAGAGCAAGACCCTACCTCCTAGTCCAATGCGTGCAGGATCCTCAACTGCCATCGTAAAAGCCCTGTCCTGGCGGGGTATATCCTGCTGCTGGTGGAGGGCGTGATGTGGTGCCATAGGTGGTCTACCCTGTGCTCCCTGAGCTGCTACCGCTCCATGGGCTACCCTGCGAGGGTTCGCAGGGCAATCTCTCAACTGATGTCCATCCTCCCCGTAGTAGAGGCACAAACCCAGCCTCTTCTGGCAAACCTCCCAGACGTGACCAGGTCTCCTGCAGAAGTGGCAAGGAGCCCCATGCTGAGCCTGCCTCGACTGAGTGTGCTGCACCTGCTGAACCGATGCTCTGGTCTGATGCTGGAAAGTCTGATACTAAAGCTGAGGGCGCTTAGCAGCCCCCGCTGCTAGTAGCCCCCGAGAAATGATCACGCTCCCTCTTGGGCTTCAAGCCCCACTCCCGCTCAACCTTACGGGCCTTCGCGTAGATCTGGGTATAAGTCTCATAGAAAGAGGGAATGTGGATCTTGATATCCCAAGTGAGCCCCTCCCTGAAACGGCTCACCCTAATCTTCGGGTCTCGAACCATGTACTCTGCGTATCGGCTCAGACGACCGAACTCCGCTGCGTACTCCTCTACAGATAGACAGCCCTGCTGCAGATTCTGGAACTGTCGCACCAGGTCAATCTTGTCCATGGGGAAAAAGAACTTCTCTCTGAATAGGGCCCGAAACTCAGCCCAAGTATGGCCCTCTCCTGCAAGAGCCGGCTCGTTCCGGAACCATGTCCGGGCAATATCTAACAACTGCAACCCTATCGCCTCGACCCTCAGGTCGGCTGCCAGGCGGCAGGCCCTCATCTGGCGCTCGATATCCTCGAGCCAGTCATCAGCATAAATAATGCCCTCTGTCACCTTGAAATCCCTCGGACGAAGCTTCTTGAAAGCCTGGATATCTCCGATCTTCGGCTGCTGCTGCTGCTTAACCTCCCTCTGTGGAGCCCCACACTCCACTGCCGCCATAGCCAATCTGTGTGCATCCTCCATGTCCTGGCGCATGGCCTCTGTCTGCCTCAACTGAGCCTCGTGTTGGGCCCGCTGGGACTCCAGCACCTGGTGAAAGAACGCTAGCATCTGCCCCATGTCTGTAGGCAGAGGAGGTGGAGGTGGAAGTACGCCTGCAACTGGCGGAGGAATCCGCTGCGCAGGAGAAGGAAAAGCGCCCACGACAGCTCCCGGCACTACGGGAAGAGCACCCGCAACCCCAGGGACTGTCATTGAGGTAGCTGGAGGAGTACCCCCGAGGGCGTCAACAGAAGTCCCATCTGCAGGGAAGGTGACCGGAGCCTGCCCGCTAGAGGTGGCAGACCTCTCCGTCTCCCCATGCTCCTCGCCAGGAGAATGAGTCATCACTATCCTGGAGACAAATTGAAAAGAAGATATTAATATGGCACATGAGGGCAATATCAAAGGAGGACAGCTAGAATGCAGTAAATCGATATCAAAGACGGTAAGCAAGATAAGCAAGAAAAGATCCCACTATGATTGAGCACCCTTAGCCTATAGCCTATCCTAGATACGTACCGCAGGCTCGTAATAGCACTCTAAGTCGAGCGCCACTAAGACATCGCACTAATTGCGACTTCAGGACCTGCGTGGGCCACCACTAAAACGTGTCATGACCCGCACCCGCTAAAAAGGCACGTGACGCGACAACGTCCAGCCCTCACCGAAAAATCGGCGTAGAACGCTGTAGATTTTTCTACTCTAAACAGTTTATATATATAACAAAACCTGTCGAAAATATGGTCAACTCCGAACGGAGGACAAGCAATGAATATATATATGTGAGTACTCAATCACGACTCTAAGATAACAAAGTAAAGACTGAAAGATAAAGACAACAAGACGATAATAAAATAATAACCTGTCAAGTCCAACACAAGAATATATACAGTCCAAGTCTCTAATACAGTTCATAATAATAACAGACTCAAAAGTAGCTGGAGACAAAGTCCAGTGTAAAAGACCTACTCTAACTAAGCAAGGGGTAAGGTCTCGTCAGGCGAAGCTAAGCCCTGCTGGACCAAAGTCTCCAGGTCTAGGCCCACTACGTCATCCGGACCGTAGTAGGTACTGTAGTCTCCCTCATCTGCATCTGTAATATTTTTAACATATCTTGTCAGGATGGAACGAGTACAATCTACTAACAACAGTTCACAAGATATGACAAAAGCTATAAGACTGTAAATAGAGAGTATATACAAGAAAATCATGGAATGTACATGTGAGTATCATGGCAAGATAAGCTGTAAAACTAGAGCTAGAACAAGACAAGTAAACTGAATCATGGCATGTACAAGAAATCAAGAATCATATCTCTAGGTGTGTGAATACTAGCTACAATATGTGGCCGAATTGGGTCTGCACAAGGTTATGATCAGCCAATCCCACGTGGAGTGTAGGATTGGTAGCACTCACGGTCTACAAGAATAAACAAGGTGGGTAATGACCACACATCTATACTAGTACTCCCCGTCCCCGATTGGTAGAGTGGATCCAAGCAAGACACGTTACGACACGGGATTCTACGAGAAGGGAGCAAGTCTTCTCGAGAATCGGTGTCCATATACTGCACAAGAACTATAAGGGGGCTTGTACAAGATATACCAAGATAACGAGGAATAACATCTCATGTCGGGATCCATGAATACCAATCCGTATGACCAATGTGTCGAGAACAAGCATATCTACACTAATTACATGAATCATAACAATCATTATAAATTGGAAAAGTGTCAGAGAATGTACTCGCCTGAAATATGATATGGTACGTCAACCGGAGCAAATGCAGCGTCTCGAGGACCTATAGAGAACAAGATGTATCAATACTATGTTTAGGAAATGAAATCAAATCAATTTAAATCCTATTAAATCATTCTAGGTCAAGGCATGTCAAACTAGGTTGTACAGGGTCAAACTAAGTCATATTAGGTCTAACTGGGTCAAACTGGATCAAACTGAATCAATCGGGATCGATTTGAGACAACAGTTGACTTTTTGGTCAACCGATCAACTCTGGTCAACTGTGGTCAACCCTAGGTCAACTCTAGGTCACTGGTGACTAACAGTTGACTTTCGGTCAACTGCACAAGTCTAAAGGAATTTGGGACTAAATTGGGTAAAGTGTTGACCCATAGTTGACTTTTGGCCTAAAAAGTCAACCGTGGTCAACCGAGGTCAAGACTAGGTCTAGACGGCTATTTCTACCCATTACCAACCTCTACAAACTATATCCAAGTCCATCTTGGACTTCGAAACTCATTTCTTGGCCATAGACCAATTTCCTATATTATCCTTTTTAAGGGTAAAATTCTACCCTCGGCGATTATCTAGATAGCCTACCTATGCTTGATATTTTGACCCGATCTCCCTAGGGTAGTAGGGTACTATCCTATAGGTTCGTTATCTACTAAAATACCTAGATAAAGTGGACGTCTAGTCCACCTTACGGCCCGTTGCAGATATCTTGAATATTTCAAGATACGTGCTGATACGGCGCGATACCGGCGCCCTACGACCCCGATTTCCACTCAGGAGCTTACCCGCAAAATCTAATTCACATAACCAAGGCCTACGTCAAGTTTCGTCGCGATCCGATACTCGGAACTCGATTTCTCCTTCTAACTCGATTTCTACCAAAAATCCCCTTCTTGCTCTCATTCTAAATCTCCTCTTTAGATCTAAATTCTAATTCTTCTTCTTCTTAACTTCTTCTCCTAATTCTTCTAATCTCTAATTCTTCCTCTTGGCCTCCTCCTCACTCTTCTTCTTCAAATTCCCTACTTCTCCAAATTCCTTCTCATTTTCTTTCTATTCCTTCCTCTATCTTCCTTTCAATTTCCTTTTCTTCTTCTTTCTAATTCCTAAATTTCTTTCATCTAACTTCCTATCTATCTATCTATATATATACATATATATTTATCTATATATATACCTACATATACACATATATATAGGATACTAGGTAGGGTTTAAGGGTAAATTGGGGGTTCAAAGGGGGGAAAAAGGAGCTGCCTCTTGTGGCTGGCCATGTGTGGCTAATGGGTTTGGGTTGGGGATCCAATGAGCCCCCAACCCATTAGACTTGGTTTAGGTTCAAATTGAATTCGGTTTGGTTCGGTTTGTTCCTAATCAACCAATTAAGCTCTATAATGACTAATTAAGCCATGGAAATAGGGTTAATAATTTTTGGCCTAATTATGATAGTATATGGGCTAAGCCCAGCTAGTATGGGGGTCCCACTAGGGTCCAGGCTACCCGGGTCTCCAAATTGAGTCCGAATTGGATAAATTCAAACCGACTCAAATAAATTCCTAAAAATCATATAAAATCAAATAAAATTCCTAAAATATTATAAAACTTGAAAATGACGAAAATACCCCTAATTTGAAAACTGGGGGTGACAAATCTATCCTCCTTAAAAATTTCGTCCTCGAAATTCAAACGGTCGTACTCTTCTCTAGGTCAAGCACCCAACAATCAAGGTCTACTAAATTTTATCCTAAGTTATATAAAATGTAATCCAGGAAATCAAAACACATGCATGGTTTTAAATCTCTACAGTATCTTGTTATTGCAGTCTTCATTGGGGTTTCTATTTAATCTAGCATGATCATCACATATGCAACTAAAGGAACTAAGAAAGCAATCATCAATCAATGGGCGGAGATAACAGGTAAAAGAAAGAGCAAGATCCTACCTCCTAGTCCAATGCGTGCAGGATCCTCAACTGCCATCGCAAAAGCCCTGTCCTGGCGGGGTATATCCCGCTGCTGGTGGAGGGCGTGATGCGGTGCCATAGGTGGCCTACCCTGTGCTCCCTGAGCTGCTACCGCTCCACGGGCTACCCTGCGAGGGTTCACAGGACAATCTCTCAACTGATGTCCAGTCTCCCCGCAGTAGAGGCACAAACCCAGCCTCTTCCGGCAAACCTCCCAGACGTGACCAGGTCTCCTGCAGAAGTGGCAAGGAGCCCCATGCTGAGCCTGCCTCGGCTGAGTGTGCTGCACCTGCTGAACCGGTGCTCTGGTCTGATGCTGGAAAGTCTGATGCTGAAGCTGAGGGCGCTTAGCAGCCCCCGCGCTGCTAGTAGCCCCCGAGAAATGATCACGCTCCCTCTTGGGCTTCAAGCCCCACTCCCGCTCAACCTTGCGGGCCTCCGCGTAGATCTGGGTATAAGTCTCATAGAAAGAGGGAGTGTGGATCTTGATATCCCAAGTGAGCCCCTCCCTGAAACGGCTCACCCTAATCTTCGGGTCTCGAACCATGTACTCTGCGTATCGGCTCAGACGACCGAACTCCGCTGCGTACTCCTCCACAGATAGACAGCCCTGCTGCAGATCCTAGACTGTCGTACCAGGTCAATCTTATCCGTGGGGGAAAAAAACTTCTCTCTGAACAGGGCCCGAAACTCAGCCCAAGTATGGCCCTCTCCTGCAAGAGCCGGCTCGTTCCGGAACCATGTCCGGGCAATATCTAACAACTGCAACCCAACCGCCTCGACCCTCAGGTCGGCTGCCAGGCGGCAGGCCCTCATCTGGCGCTCGATATCCTCGAGCCAGTCATCAGCATAAATAATGCCCTTTGTCCCCTTGAAATTCCTCAGACCAAGCTTCTTGAAAGCCTGGATATCCCCGATCTTCGGCTGCTGCTGCTGCTGAACCTTCCTCTATGGAGCCCCACGCTCCACTGTCGCCATAGCCAATCTGTGTGCATCCTCCATGCCCTGGCACATGGCCTCTGTCTGCCTTAACTGAGCCTCGTGCTGGGCCCGCTGGGACTCCAGCACCTGGTGAAAGAACGCTTGCATCTGCCCCATGTCTGTAGGCAGAGGAGGTGGAGGTGGAAGTATGCCTGCAACTGGCGGAGGAATCTGCTGCGCAGGAGGAGAAAGAGCGCCCACGACAGCTCCCGGCACTACGGGAAGAGCACCCGCAACCCCAGGGACTGTCATCGAGGTAGCTGGAGGAGTACCCCCGAGGGCCCCAACAGAAGTCCCATCTGCAGGGGAGGTGACCGGAGCCTGCCCGCCAGAGGTGGCAGACCTCTCCGTCTCCCCGTGCTCCTCGCCAGGAGAATGAGTCATCACTATCCTGGAGACAAATTGAAAAGAAGATATCAATATGGCACAGGAAGGCAATATCAAAGGAGGACAGCTAGAATACAGGAAATCGATATCAAAGACGGTAAGCAAGATAAGCAAGAAAAGATCCTACTGTGATTGAGCACCCTTAGCCTATAGCCTATCCTAGATACGTACCGCAGGCTCGTAATAGCACTCTAAGTCGAGCGCCACTACGATATCGCACTAATTGTGACTTCAGGACCTGCGTGGGCCACCACTAAAACGTGTCACGACCCGCACCCGCTAAAAGGGCACGAGATGCGACAACGCCCAGCCCTCACCGAAAAATCGGCGTAGAATGCTGTAGATTTTTCTACTCTAAACAGTTTATATATATATAACAAATCCTGTCGAGAATATGGTCAACTCCGAACGGAGGACAAGCACTGAATATATATATGTGAGTACTCAATCGCGACTCTAAGATAACAAAGTAAAGACTGAAAGATAAAGACAACAAGACGATAATAAAATAATAACCTGTCAAGTCCAACACAAGAATATATACAGTCCAAGTCTCTAATACAGTCCATAATAATAACAGACTCAAAAGTAGCTGGAGACAAAGTCCAGTGTAAAAGACCTACTCTAACTAAGCAAGGGGTAAGGTCTCGTCAGGCGGAGCTAAGCCCTGCTGGACCAAAGTCTCCAGGTCTAGGCCCACTACGTCATCCGGACCGTAGTAGGTACTGTAGTCTTCCTCATCTGCATCTGTAATATTTTCAACATATCCTGTCAGGATGGAACGAGTACAATCTACTAACAACAGTTCACAAGATATGACAAAAGCTATAAGACTGTAAATAGAGAGTATATACAAGAAAATCATGGAATGTACATGTGAGTATCATGGCAAGGTAAGCTGTAAAACTAGAGCTAGAACAAGGTAAGTAAACTGAATCAGGGCATGTACAAGAAATCAAGAATCATATCTCTAGGTGTGTGAATACTAGCTACAACATGTGGCCGGATTGGGTCTGCACAAGGTTATGATCAGCCAATCCCACGTGGAGTGTAGGATTGGTAGCACTCACGGTCTACAAGAATAAACAAGGTGGGTAATGACCACACATCTACACTAGTACTCCCCGTCCCCGACTGGTAGAGTGGATCCAAGCAAAACACGTTACGACACGGGATTCTACGAAAAGGGAGCAAGTCTTCTCGAGAATCGGTGTCCATATACTGCACAAGAACTATAAGGGGCTTGCACAAGATATACCAAGATAACGAGGAATAACATCTCATGTCGGGATCCATGAATACCAATCCATGTGACCAATGTGTCGAGAACAAGTATATCTATACTAATTACATGAATCATAACAATCATTATAAATTGGAAAAGTGTCAGAGAATGTACTCGCCTGAAATATGATATGGTATGTCAACCAGAGCAAATACAGCGTCTCGAGGACCTATAGAGAACAAGACGTATCAATACTATGTTTAGGAAATGAAATCAAATCAATTTGAATTCTATTAAGTCATTCTAGGTCAAGGCATGTCAAACTAGGTTGTACGGGGTCAAACTAAGTCATATTAGGTCTAACTGGGTCAAACTGGGTCAAACTGAATCAATCGGGATCGATTTGAGTCAACAGTTGACTTTTTGGTCAACCGGTCAATTCTGGTCAACCGTGGTCAACCCTAGGTCAACTCTAGGTCACGGGTGACTAACAGTTGACTTTCGGTCAACTGCACAAGTCTAAAGGAATTTGGGACTAAATTGGGTAAAGTGTTGACCCATAGTTGACTTTTGGCCTAAAAAGTCAACCGGGGTCAAGACTAGGTCTAGACGGCTATTTCTACCCATTACCAACCTCTACAACCTATATCCAAGTCCATCTTGGACTTCGAAACTCATTTCTTGGCCATAGGCCAATTTCCTATTTTACCCTTTTTAAGAGTAAAATTCTACCCTCGGCGATTATCTTGATAGCCTACCTACGCTTGATATTTTGACCCGATCTCCCTAGGGTAGTAGGGTACTATCCTATAGGTTCGTTATCTACCAAAATACCTAGATAAAGTGGACGTCTAGTCCACCTTACGGCCCATTGCAGATATCTTGAATATTTCAAGATACGCGCTGATACGGCGCGATACCGGCGCCCTACGACCCCGATTTCCACTCGGAAGCTTACCCGCAAAATCTAATTCACATAACCTAGGCCTACGTCAAGTTTCGTCGCGATCCGATACTCGGAACTCGATTTCCCCTTCTAACTCGATTTCTACCAAAAATCCTCTTCTTGCTCTCATTCTAAATCTCCTCTTTAGATCTAAATTCTAATTCTTCTTCTTCTTAACTTTTTCTCCTAATTCTTCTAATCTCTAATTCTTCCTCTTGGCCTCCTCCTCACTCTTCTTATTCAAATTCCCTACTTCTCCAAATTCCTTCTCATTTTCTTTCTATTCCTTCCTCTATCTTCCTTTCAATTTCCTTTTCTTCTTCTTTCTAATTCCTAAATTTCTTTCATCTAACTTCCTATCTATCTATCTATCTATCTATCTATCTATCTATCTATCTATCTATCTATCTATCTATCTATCTATCTATCTATATATATACATATATATATATCTATATATATATACCTACATATACACATATATATAGGATACTAGGGGGGTTTAAGGGTAAATTGGGGGTTCAAAGGGGGGAAAAAGGAGCTGCCTCTTATGGCCGGCCATGTGTGGCTAATGGGTTTGGGTTGGGGATCCAATAAGCCCCCAACCCATTAGACTTGGTTTAGGTTCAAATTGAATTTCGTTTGGTTCGGTTTGTTCCTAATCAACCAATTAAGCTCTATAATGACTAATTAAGCCATGGAAATAGGGTTAATAATTTCTAGCCTAATTATGATAGTATATGGGCTAAGCCCAGCTAGTATGGGGGTCCCACTAGGGTCCAGGCTATCCGGGTCTCCAAATTGAGTCCGAATTGGATAAAATTCAAACCGACTCAAATAAATTCCTTAAAATTATATAAAATCAAATAAAATTCCTAAAATATTATAAAACTTAAAATGACGAAAATATCCCTAATTTGAAAACTGGGGGTGACAAATTATATCTATCCAATGCACAGGGAACAAGAAAAACATAACAAGTAATACAAAAAATAATATCTCATGACGGGATCCCAACAAATACCAATCCGTGTAAACAATGTGACAAGGGAATAAGGATATCTACACTAAATACAAGAAACATAGACGATATCATAAAGCAGAAATACTATCAGAGAATGTACTCGCCTGAGATATGGTGGAAAATGTAAACAATGTATCGAGGCTTCGAGTGAAGTCACAGACCTAAAGATAAGATATGCATAAGTTAATTAGGGTTTAACAGAGTAAGACATGATTTCTAGTGTAGGCCATACAAATCTAGGCCAAACTCAGTCAAACTAAGTCACACCAAGTCATACTAGGTAACACCAAGTCATACTAGGTTTAACAAAGTCAAACTAGATCAAACTAGGTCATGCTAAGTCAATCTAAGTCATACTAAGTCAAGGTAGGTCAAACAAAGTCAAACTATGTCAAGCTAAGTCAAACAAAGCCAAACTAGGTCAAACAAAGTCAAACTAGTTCAAACAAAGTCAAACAAAGTCAAACTAGGTCAAGTGTTGAACTATAGTTAACTTTTGGTTAAATAGTCAACTCTGGTCAACTCCAAGTCCAATCTAGGTCTAATGTTGACTTATAGTTGACTTTTGAGTCAAAACAGTCAATCTTGGTCAAACAGGGTCAAACTAAGTCAAGCATCATATTTCTAACCATTACCTACTAAGATAACCCACTTCTAACCATTATGTTAATAAAATAAGTAAATTGAGAATCGCTGAGATGATCGGATTCTCGAAATTCTAAAGTAAATAAATTAAGAAATTAATTCAAAGGAATTATAACGTTAACTTAAAATATGACTATGACTAGATCTCATTTTAGTAAATTTCCTCCGTGTTCGTCCTACGACTAAATTCTAATAATTCATAAATAACGACTACAATCACAATCACAACGACCTAAATTCACTATCACAATCACAGTCAAGTTTTTTATATGATGATGTAGTTTAGAGAACACATTTGGATCATGATCACTCCCTAATTTCCCGACAATAATTTCATTTACTCGGGACCAGGTGGTGTATGTATTGGGTATGGTGCCTTAGATCCGACCCCCACATCTTGAGGGAAACTTGTATGCATTAACTTTTTAAATTTCGATCTTATTCCTGAAATTTACTGGACTATTCTCTGTTGATGAGCTAGGCCTCACCTCCGACATCGCAAGGCCTTACAGATGCGGGACTACTGATCAACTTTTACTGGTGTCATTATATTGCAAGAATTTCGATAGATATGATCAAGTTGTTCTCTCCCACCCCATGATGCAACTACAAACACAAACGATAGTATATTGACTCCTAGGTCTAATATCAGGTTCCAACTCAATTACCATCTCGTATGCTTAAGACAATATGCCATATGGTAGTCTCTTGTTGGCAAAAGATTATCCAACTTATTACCATCTCGTGTGTCGGAACAACACGCCATATGGTAATCTCTTGTTGACTATGAAGCTGGATATAAACTTAGATTACTCAATTATGTTTTTCTAACTCTGGAATTCTCTAAATTGGCTAACTCTCGAAATTACTGAAAATTTTCACAGTTTCCTTTGTATCTGTTGACGCAAAAATTTTACAATAGACAGTATATATATATATATATATATATATATATATATATATATATATATATATATATATATATATCAAAATTTTGGGTATACCGACCCCTTCTGTAGAGCAACCCTCAACACCAGTACAACACAATATATAAAATCTCTTGTATGTTGACCCCGTCGGTGGAACAACTTAACACCGGAATCACACGCAGTTATACACATATATATATATAAACAAGTAATAAATTAGAACTTTCTTACCAATGTGCGACATTACCTTAGCAATTAGCAATTCTAGCAATTAGTATTGGTCTAGAGTTACTACACAAGTCCATAAAACCCAAAGCAAGTCAGAGATCACAATTTTACACAAAAGACTAAATGATACAACCATACAAGAGGAAGTGCATTTAATATATCGTATATATATATATATATATATCAAATATCTTGTTCTTAGGATAGTGATTGTCTATATATATTAAAATTTCCTTAATTAAGGACATACACTTCCAAACTTAGCGATACTTGCTATAAAACATATTCCGACAATTTTCGAATTTTAGAAACTTAAGGATACTATTTTAAATCTATTTATTTATGCACTCTACATTAGAGTTACTATTTAGCGTATATGTTAGAATTTCACAAAAGACTAGTTTAAATCCAGAATAATAATTTGGATCTAATATGTCAAAACATTATTCTATTATGTGTATATTCGAGGAATGCATCTTCTTATTGCAAACTTGAATATAAAACAGTTTAAACTTAAATAAATGCTTAATTTTAAGTTCTAATTGGTTCCTATCATTCTATTTAAACAATCTTAACTCGATACGGTCTCGAAAACCTAAAATATGAATCATAACACTTTGAACCATGGTTCCTCATTCTTAAATGTTAACTTAGTATATACTAGTGCTGGAATTTATATTAATTAGGAAATTGTTGACCAAGATTATTACCCTTAGTCGATATGGTTACTTTTTTTTTTTGACATTCTAATTATCCCAAAATTTATTTACTCGATAATCTATCGTTCATATTCTAAAGAAAACTTTTGAATTGTAATTCGAAAATTCTATGATACTTTACCAATTTAGGGCTCGATATAGCCGACACGGCCTCGTATCGTTCATGACATTCACACCCAAGGTTCCCTAGATAACCCTAACTCAATTACGGGTTGAATTCCTTACCATAGTCTTAATACCTATTTATGTCGAGTTCTATTTCTAGACATCAATCACCCATATTTAACTTGATATTTCCATGACATATGTATTTATACCCACAAGCCAATCAATCACTACATAAAATTTGTTTCTTCATAAAATTCATTATATCACTCCTTAATTTCTATGCTAGCGAGTCCAGTATGACAATATATTTAATTTCAATATCTTGTAACAATTATCGTGTTTGCCATGAAATATAAAAGAAATATAGTGTGTATTTTCTCAAAATGATATGCCATGGGTAACAGGTCCACAAACAGTATTTTAGGTAACAGGTCCACAAATATACAAGATATCACTACATAAAATTTTGTTTCTTCATGAATATATATATATATATATATATATATATATATATATATATATATATATATATATATATATATATTGATATCCATGAATGATTTTATTAAACTAATTTGGCACACATAAATTTAAATCATAAATATTTACTAACTAGTATCGATGTGTCCAAATCGTGTCCTAATCTCTATCAATGTTCGAAATAATATTTATATATACACTTATGTCCGTATCATAATATTAAGTTTAACAATATTTAAGTATCCAAGTCGTATTTTGGAAAATAGGTATCCAAGCTATCGTTCATAATAATTGTACCCTTGTGTCCGTGTCGCTTCCGGTATACGTGTCTGTCATACCCTTATTTATATATATATATATATATATATATATATATATATATACAAAAATATATATATATATATATATATATATATATATATATATATATATACACACACACACACACACACACAAATTACCCTAATTTGTATTTATGGAGAAAATAATTCTAATAGATATGGCATAGACAAAAATAAAATAATTGGAAAGAAAAATGGAAGAGGGCTTGCCTTAGAAAATTTGAGGATTTGAATTTGGGGAATAGGGTTTCCTCTTCTTCTTCTCCAACTTCTCCTTCTTCTTTACTCCATCTTCTTCTTCTTCTTCATTTCTTTTTTTGTTTGAAGTAAAAGGGGTTAGGGTTTGATGATGGTGGTGGTGGTGATGATGATGGAGATGGAGATGGAAATGATGGTGGTGGTGGAGGTGACCGACGGAGGAGGGGGCCACGAGGGGAGGCCGCCGGCGGTGGAGGGGGCCGACCGGCCGCCGCGGGCGCAGTTGCACGGGTCCGGGTGAGATGGATTAAACGAAAGATGGAGAGAATAGAGAGATGAGGAGAGTGAGAGAGATAAAGATGAGAGGGTTGAGAGTGTAAGCCGAGAGGGAGAGAGTGGTAGCCGGTGAGAGGCTGAGAGCCCTCTCTTTCCTCTCTATATAAATTTCATTCTTCTTTTTCTTTTCTTTTTTTTTTTAAACTACACCCTTGACTTATCATGCATGATGATACTTGCCTTCATGTGAAATTACTTAAATATCCCTGATGTTCATGCAAGGTGACAAGTGGGGGTTGAGGTGTCATGGTAAATTTGCAATTTGCAAATATCACATGGGCTTATGCATAAAAAAATTTATTTTAGAAAAAGAAAAATGGGTTGAATTGAAAGTAAGATAATGATAATAAAATTAATGATAAATAATAATAATTATTTTATTTTTAAAAATTATTAACAAATACAATTATAGATAAATAGACAATACAAATAATATTTATCAGGTGGCTATTACAGGTAGCCTATCAGTTGTAATTTTTTTTTATGAATGAATGTAGCAGAAAAGGTATTTCAAAAAGTACCGATTAAAGTTGTATTTTTTGCTGCAATTATCAATAAAATGAATATGATTTCTTCCTATTCTGCGTACTCATTTTCTCTAAAAATGTGACTTATTTCAAATTATTTGAAACGACACAAAAGTACACGTTCTTGTCTTGTACAAGTGCAACTCCAGACTTGTACAGCATCACGCCTTAGCGAGGACAAACGATTCGGCATGAATCCAAGTGAAGCGAACGATTCCCCGAATCGGGGCGTGACAAGTTGAATCTTTAAATATTGTAAATTGATTTTGGGAATGAGCAAATAAAGAAATATTTTATTAGCACTTGTTTATTTTGGGCTAGACAGCGTACTACTTCTGATACCGTGGTGTAGGCTGGACTTGGACAAGCATTCGTATTCTGAAAAGCAGGTGCGGGCTGTGACATAGAGCAGTCACATAGACATTCATCTCGAGAGTTGGAACACAACAAGTATTGTCCAAGAGATTATTTGTTGAGACGAGTTAATATTAAATATCTTAGTTATCCTGCTTTATATAGTTGACTCGTCATTTTCTAGAAATTTTTGGAGTAATTAGTTAGCAGTAGTATTGCAAAGTACTACCTTCAACACCATTAGTAGCCTTATAACCATAGATGAGTAAGCTTGTTATGATCAAGAAATTAAGGACTTAGTCGTTAAAGGTATTTTTTGACGGACCTTAGAATTCGTTGCTACTGACTATAATCTTGCATAAGAAGAGTTAAACGTGCTACCCTTCGGTTCGTGTGTCATTATTGTAACACTCGCAAAAATTTGGGAGTGCAAGAATGACATATACAACCATTTCTTCCAATTGCTCAAAATCATGGCACGAGCTCCGTACTTGACATTTCTTCCATATTGCATATCGTTTATATTGTATCGTGCGATTATTCCAATAATCAAGGTACAAAGAAAGCGACCTTGATTCTTCAAATTCTATTCTATCATAGAATTGTGTCTTAGTTTTAATTTCGAGAACATAATTTCTAAAGTGTATAGATTGCAAGCCTCTTTAAAAGAGTTGGGTTTCTTTGAATTAGCGAGTGATTAGGATAAATTGGTTCCAATTGAGCTAATAAATCAGTGGATCACAATATCGAGTTCTATCCGCATCATTGATAACCTCTATTGTGACTTTGACATTTGAAGCACAAAACTAGTCTTTTCCTTATAAAAAATTATACACTCATGAACCGTACAAGCCACTCTACGCACATGACATACATGTCCCACACAAACACACCTTCAAGTGCTCCATTTCAATTACACCACATGTTTGACACATTTACACTAAGTACAAATCATGGATGCCCATTATTGTTCCATATGATTGTAACCCTGCAATATTAACCCATTCCCTCGAATAAATTTAATACCCAGGATCCATATGAGGCATACAACACCTAGGTCATTTGCATAATGCCTACCTAATCATGTCTTGTCTTCAATATAAAAGGGTACGGGCATATATTACCAATTTCTACCTTTTGCCCCCAAAAAATTTCTTCGATCTTATCCCTTCGACACCTTAGATTATAATAAATAGAAGTTATTGACCAAGAACGTCATGGCAATTGTAAACCCCCAAATTTTTAGAAAATTTATTTTCTTATTTAATGTTCATTTCTCGTTATTAACTTTATTTTTTTAGAATAATAATTTATAGAAATATATAAATTCAGTTCTATATATGTATTTTGACCCCTAGATGTTATCTTACCTTTTTACTAGAATAAATTATGTATATATGTGTTTAGTGTATATACATATATAGAAAATATATAAAAAATATATATATGATTATATAGTAAATTGATGTATGAGCTAGAAATATGTTTCATAATTTATATGATTATATATTTAAGTATCTAGAGTTGTTTTATTAAGGAATAAAAAAATTATATATATATATATATATATATATATATATATATATATTTATATATATATATATATATTTTTTTTTTTTTCATAATATATATATATATATATATATATATATATATATATATGTAATATTTTTTTCTCCCTTGTAAAACTGAAAATAATAATAATAATATATAATAAATTAATAGAGCTTTTTATATATTGGGTTATAGTTATTGCTAAAAAGAAAATGAAAACTAGTATATGCTTAGTGTATAAAACTTTTTTTTGAGATATTTTATTTTGGTATCTTTTTATATTCTTATAAGGAAATCTGGATATACTCTATATAGTTATATAATAAAAAATCATTGGGCTACTGTTCCCCGAAGGAAAAGTACCAATACTCGTGACTCCCTCCAAAACATAGAAACCGCCGACCCTTCTCCTTCTCCCTTATATATACGTATATGTTGCTTATAAAAAAATAAAAATAAAAACCCTAACCACCTGCTCCCTCACCCTGGCCCCGCGTGTGCACTGCCACCTTGCCCCCTTCGGACGGTCGATCGCCGACCCGCGAGCCACGCAACAGTATGGCAAAACTGCACAGTAGCGACAACAATAGCAGTAATAGCAACTGCAACAGTCGGTAACCCCAAAGCCATATTCATGATGTAATTCCTCCGCAATGACTTGACCGTTTATTAAACTAATTGAACAGGTATGTTCCCAACCTAATCCCCTATAAATCTAGTTAAATAGCTCATTTTAGTTCGCTTCGTGCGCGACGATAAACGAGTTCCCAACGAGAAAAAACTCCATTTTTTCTGAACATTAGAACTGTCCCAAACACCCATGTTTTCGGTCAAATTGCGACCAGGTTATCACAAATTTTAGAAAATTGTTTGAACAGAGTTTTAGACCATCTAATCGAGATTAGAACCCTATTTTTAGTTTTCTTTTTAGATGACTATATTTTGTTTAATATTAATTCCAAATTAGAGAAAAATCTGTTTCTAAAATGTTAAAAAATCTCGATACAGAGTCCGTCCCGACAAATCAGACGACTTGGTCATGAACTAGTCACATCGAAAGGTGCATATGGACTTCATGCACGTGTGGGATTTGACAAAAGTCGAATTGGTTGCGTGTGCGCGACAAATTCGTTGCGTATCCGTCAAATTTCTTCGTTTCGGTGATTTTCCAAATTAGTCAATTACTTTGTGCACGTTCGTCATCTCGAGACAAAACTTGTGCCACTAGGACCACATTATTTTTTGGTCCTGTGAGCCAAGTTGGATCCGATTCTGAGAAATTCGACCGGAACATTATTTTAGCGGACCTGCGACCCAATCCAACGGGCAAAATTGTGTATGACCCATTAGAATCCAACTTTGGACATATGGTTGGATACGTATCGACAAACCATACCCTTAGACATATAGTTTAACGACTTTAGAGACCGTAGGTACATGGCACAATTTTCGGTGCAAAACGAGTCCAACGGCGGATATTGTTTTGACCCGAAATTACGATTTTGCCTATGTGTCCAGAATTGGATATTTGGGTAGGCATTTTTAGATACATATTTTATACCAAAAACATTCGTAATATTTATTTCAGCATTCGAGGGCATTTGCGGGATTTGACCTTTCATTGCTTACTGATCTGACAATTCGAGCTACTGGATACCGTCATTTTGCACACAATCTCAGGCAAGATACCTTGCCATATTTTACTGCTTATATTTAGTCCATATTTTTTTGTTATTGTACATTACTGCCTGTTTATTTCCAGTTTTTCCTGTTGCCTTCATGATACAATTCATACTTGCTTTCAGTTATATATAATGCTAGTCGTATTTTTCTTGTTTGCCTCTAATTTATGCATATGGACCCAGAAGTTAAGGGACTACCATCTTTTAGTGTAATTTATAAACTTTGTCACGACTGTGCCACAAAATATGAGTGAGATATGAGTAGCATATAGAGGTACTTGTATGTTGGCTGATCATCCGTATGCATACGTTAGGTCTAACTGCTAATAGAGGCATGTTAGGAGACTTAGCAGTTAGTCGAGTTATATGGTCGTGGATACGACTTAGATAGGTACATTGGGTAGAGAGAATATTACCTTGTCGTATGGGCCACTATTACACCTTCCTTTTGTAACCCGAAAGCTCCGCTAGAGATACGGGTAACCTTACCCTCTTAGGTTAGCTACTGATGTTATTGAACGTTATATACTTGGTCACTAGTGCCCAAGTAGGGACTACACCAGATCCCATTTATAGCCAGAAGTGCCCATGCATCGAAGGTTTATTTTTAACTGCATGAACATAGTAGAATGGTTAGGTGACCCTGGTTGAAGTCATGTCACCCCCGTTCTAATAGTAGCATGGGATAATATCACATCATAAAATACTGTGCTACCCTTGTCCTTGTTTGGTTGTGGGGGTAGTCCACCATTGCGATGATAGGATATTGGACCGTGCTATGATTTGGACTATTTACTTTTACTTGTGACTTTTATGACATATTTTATATTCAGTTTTTATGGCATGTTCTTCTTGTATCTTGTTACGTCCCTCTGAGGACCTGATAAATTCTCTAGGTATGTGATTTCATGATTTTTTGCAGGTTTTCTAGCCAAGAATGTAGTCTTCACTCTTCTATCGCGGAGGATTGCTCTTGGATTGTCCTTTTGTTACTTTTGTAAATTCCTCGTATTTTCTTTTCATTTAAAATAGTTGGTAGTAAATTTGTCTCCGCCCAACAAGCTTGTACAAATGACAATTTAAAGTTGATTTTATGATATCTTTATTTTTTTATATTGTGGATGAGATTAGTTGTCTTAGTTTTACTGTATTTACATCTTACGTATATTAATTATACGGTTGGCATGTCTACGTACCTAGTCCTTCATATTTTGGGACTGGGGCGTTACATATTTTTCTAGTGACCCATGCAGGTCGAGTTAGCCATTTCGTTTACGTTATTGTACCGAGCGGGCTTGCATATAAGATTAGAGTTTAGGATCTCATCCACACACTTGACCTCCTTCCTTGATTTTATTTTCGAACTCTCGTTTGACTACCTTGATTTTATTCTGCTTGATTCCTTTTCTACCATGAATTTTATTTCTCGTGCTTAAAATAGAGGTTTGGAAGATAACTCATACTAGGTATACATGTTACATTGCATAATCATACTACAAGCTAAACTCTTATAAGTTGGGTAGTATGCCACACAACCTAGCATCACATTTTCCTTATGACCCATTAAGGAGAAAACTAAGAGGATTACCTAGACTATAGAGCTTAGAGGTTCATATCCCATTTGGTCGAGCAAAGCTTTAGACAAAACGTAGTAGGACGACTGTATAGGCACGAACATCGGATAAGGCTTGGATTCTTAAGAAATTTGAACTATTTGTGCCGTCTTTCAATCATAAATCTCGTATACTTATATTTTGACTATCTTGACTAACGCCGGTATTATAACCTAGTTTTTGCAAGCTTATTCTTTATTGAGCTTGTTCAGGATATGTGTTTATTGGGGATGTCCACTAATATATTGTCTAATTAGAATTGGTGTATTATGGTTTAATCAACCTTAGTGCACTTGGTTCGCTCTTCATTTGAATATCCTACGTGGATTGAGATATAGATGTCTCTAGGATCTCATCTGCAACTGCATTAACAACTCTTTTTGAATTATTCAATCGCCTTTGGAACCTCGTATTAACAATCGATCCCCTCTCCATTTAACTTCTTATTGTTCTTCTGCCTATACTTACGTCGGAAAAACAAATGCTCATATTTGTGGGACGATAGACACATAATGTCTCCCTTAGTTCGTCGTACCACCTATGTCCATGAAAGCTATATATACACCATCGTTTCTCATCTATTTCAAATCGAAGAACTGTCTTCAAACTTGATTCATATCTATTGTATCACAATTTCTATTACGCCATGTAGTATTCTTCTATAATCAAAATTCGAGGTATGATATCATGACTTGGATTTTTTTTAACTTCCTTAAACCATAGAACCGTGTCTTAGTTTAATTTCGAGGAAGGAAATTTTAGGAGGGTATAGATTGTAAGCCTTCTAAATTTTAAGATTTAATAGGATTACCGATTGAGCAGGATAAGTTGGTTCCCACTAGGATGATAAATTAGTGCCTCATGAACACCCACTTTCTATTTAGATCATTTGGTGTTCCTGGCCATGACATTGATATTCAGAGCGCGATACCAGTTGTTGCCTTCCAACAAATTTCATATGCAAGACCTAGACAAGTCCACCTTTATCTCGACATATCATGTCCCATCGAAATATGTTCCCTTGTACTCTATTTTCATGATGCGAATTTCAGGTCAAAACGACCAACTATAATTTTTACCGTAATACCGATATACTTTCTGACTTCAATTAGATATCCAACCTCAACTCAAATATTTTGATCCAATATGTGGTTGTGATCTACTCGAAGCTCAGTATGCACATGCCATGAGTGTGCCACTCAATGGAGTCCCTATGTGCTACTTAAACACAAAAGTCACATAAGGCACATTTTTTAGCTTAAGGAACCTAGTTAACACATATTCTGACTGATAAATAGTCTATCCACTTGAGATTGAACCTATTCTAGGTTACCATAACATAACAGAAATGTTTCAGATTGATATAACAAAATCCTGTCCAGCCAACATAAAGTAAAACCTAAGAATTCATTCAATCAAACATTGATTAAGGAACCCATTAAAACACAGTTAAACACATCCATGCATATAACCATATTTGGGCTATAAACCCAGACCGTATGAAATAGATCCTTGCGCCTATTATGTAGTCCCCATCCCTTGGTCCACTAATTCTCCTTCCATAAATTCCGTAACCTTATCACTTTGTAGACTATGTTATGAGATGAATGGAATGCCGCAATATAAACTTGTTTTCGGTTATGCTTGACCAAGACCTCTCATACTGCCTTGATAAGCCTTGGTCAATATAGGAGCAAAGTTAAATAACTAATACCTAGGTTTCTTATAGAGTCTGTAACAACGATCAGAAGAACCTCATATTCTCATACTCTCCTTGGAATTTGGCCTTCTTAGAAGTCATATTACCGTGCCTTCAACGATTAACAAATTTCTGTAAGTTGGAAAGAACCTTGAACTTAATGTACTCAATATCTTAGAATGGGATGCCATTTATAAATGTCCTTTCATCTGGTTGAAGGTTGCTACACGATTTCGTATTATATTTTTGTAGCTTCCCTTCCCGGAATTTTGAAATATTTTTTTTATTTGTTTGATTTAAATGGTGATTTTTTAGATTTTATAAATAATTAAATAGTTAATTATTACGGTGGATGATTTTAGCCATAGTTGAGATTTGGAGTACAAGATGACTAGGAATCATGGCACTGATAGCTCAGTGGCATGCTTTGACTAGTGTTTAACCCTATTAGAGAAGGTCGAGCCATAATGATGTCCTAACTAGGAAAATCAGGCCAAGTTACGACGTAACCCTTATCAAAGATTATTTATTAATTATATTATTTAGTTTTAGAGAACTCGGTTGTGCCAAACTAGTGCAGATTGGATCCAAACCAAGCCCAAGCCTATGTAGACATACTTTTCGGTATGTACAAACATTTTCTTGCTTTTTGGGTAGACTTAACGATATTACTAAATATTTGGTTATTTATACAAAATGGGTATTATTATTATTATTTAAATAGAGTTTAGAATATTGGTACAATTTCCTAGGGCCAGATATGTACACCAAGACGCTTTGGATTATTTGTGGGTTATTGGTATTATAGAGTTTATTTAGATACTTGTACTATATATATATATATATATATATATATATATATATATATATATATATATATATATATATATATATATACATATATACATATATAGGTGTATACGTATATATAATATATGGAGTTTATTTAGTGGGTTTATTGGTATATGTATATATATAATATATGTGTGTAAGCGTATGTGAATATGAATATATATTATATGTTGGCCCATTGGTCATATGGTCAAACTGATTTTAATAATTGATCAAACTCTGTCTTGATATATGAAGCTAGTCAGGATATCTCGGACTCTTGGACATGATCAAGAACAGCTATCTACACAGTTCAAGACCGAAGCAATGTTTGCCTGTTCGAGTCTGTTTTTCTTTAAGCAATGTATTTTTCATTTTATTGAGTTTAGGAATACGTTGTACACCAATTCGTACTGGCAAATAGGCTATTCCAAAATGATTTCAAAATATTTTTAAAAATGTCCTTAGTTTTGAAAAACATTCATATTAACAAAAGCTTCAAAAGGTTTTCAAAAATCCCCAAAAACTATTTTTAAAAACCTAACCTAACCCTGACAGAACTCGGCCAGAGTTCGGCCAAAGTTCGGTTAGTATCCGTTTTGATGTTTGAATTCTCTGGAACTTGGTCCTCCTGCAGTTGCGGATTTGATCAAGATTTTCTCATCGAGTTCTGCCCGAATTCTGCCAGAATTCTGCCAGAATTCTGTCTTTGGAATTCCTATAAATAGAGAAGGATTTTGATCATTTCAACTCACTCATTCACTTTCAATCTTCTCTCTATCTAAAGCTTTCAGTCTTCCAAAGAGTTTTTCTTGAGCTTTAAATTTCAGATCCCAAGCCAGTTACAATCCTCTAGTCGATTTGCCAGTGCGATACGGTCTAGAAGTTTCAGAGTGATTGTAATCAGAGGCTTGATAGAAGATTCAACTCTTCACAATTGAAGTTGGACGAGTTCTTCGTATCAAAGCTCGCGTTGTAGAAGTTGCAAGGACTTCGTAAGAAAACTTACGGTTTTGCCAATAGTGGATTCAACTGGTAGCAAGAGTTCTACCGACTGGATTAGCCCTCAACAGAGGAAAACCAGTATACATCGCTGTCTTTGTGTTTATTTTCTTATCTCTGCCTTTACATTACTTAGTTGTAATTACTATTCTGTGATCTTGCTGCTAATATTTTTTAATTAGCATTATTCCGCTGCCAACTCTATTCACCCTCCTCTAGAGTATTGTGCTTTACGATTTCGTTCCTACAATTGGTATCAGAGCGGGTGTTACAAGTAAAGCAAGGTAACATTGCAATTATTTACTCATTTAATTGTTATATAGATCACAGCACAACACATGGCAACTGTGAAATTCACAAGTGAAGGCCATGCCACAAACAGACCTCCACTGTTTGATGGTACGAACTATACCTATTGGAAAACACGGATGAGTTTCATCTTGAAATCTCTTGACTTTGATTTATGGTCTATTGTTATTGATGGCTATCAAAAGCCACCTCGTATAAATGTTGATGGAGTTCTAGTTGAAAAACCCCATAACAGATATACAGAGGAGGAAAAAAAAAGGCCAGTCTTGACGCACGTGCTATTAATGCTTTATTTTGTGATTTAGACAGAACTGAATTTAACGGGGTGTCTATCTGCACAACTGCTAATGAAGTGTGAAAGCTTCTTGAAGTCACACATGAAGGCACGACTCAAGTCAAAGAATCAAAGGTCAGCAGACTTACTCAAGAGTATGAGGTGTTCAAGATGAAGCCCAACGAAACAGTTACTCAGATGTTCAAAAGATTCTTTGATATTGTAAATCATTTGTCCTCCCTAGGCAAAGAGTACAGTTACCATGAAAAGATTCGCAAACTCCTGCGAGCACTTACCAAGAACTGGATTCCAAAGGCTACTGCGATCATTGAAGGGAACGACCTCACAACTATGTCCCTCGAGCTACTCACTCATGAACTGGAGGTACAAGATTTTGAAGAGCCTGCACCAAAGGAGAAGACGATCGCTTTCAAGGCTCAGCACAGAAAAGCTGCTGAAGGTGATTCAGACAGCAGTGAATCTGATGTTGAAGATCAAGCACTCCTAGCAAGGAAATTCAAAAGATTCATGAGATATGAGAAGAAAGCCAAAGAAAATAATAGCAGCAACAACTGGTATCAAGATGATGTTGTCTGCTATGGCTGCAAGAAGAAGGGACACATGAAGAAGGATTGTCCTACAAACTCATCATCAAGCAAGAAGAGCAATAGGTATGAAAAAGGGAACCTGAAGAGATCAACATCTCGGAGATATGCCAACACCAGCATATGGCATGAAAGTGAAGCCAGTGACTCAGAAGATGAATAATCAGAAGACGCTGCAAACGTATGCTTTATGGCATCCGATCAGGTACCTACTGAACCTGTAGTTGATACATATGATGACTTCACCTTTGAGCAATTAGGAGATGCCTTCAGTGAACTGATAAGTGATTACAGAAAACTGCGTAGCAAATATCAGACCTCTAAGAAGGTACTCAAAGAGTACAAAGAAGAAATAGGAAGACTTACCGACCTACTAGCTGAGGTTAGAAATAATATTAGTGAGTCTGGTGAGCTTTCCTCTATTAAGCTCTTATTACACGAGACTACCAAGTCATCTGAAGAGAAAGACAAGGTTATTGACCAACTGAAAGAAGAACTTTCTAAAGAGAAGAAAAGTCTTCAAGTGCACAAATCAGAATGGAAACACTCACTTCTGATTAGACTAAGTTGTATGACACTTCCAAAAGATTGGAAATTAGGTTAGGAAAACAGCCTGAGACTGCTGCTTCCTACCCTAACATGTGTCATTTATCGAAAAATCGAGACATTCCCAAACCAAACACTGTCAGACCTAACCATATCATACCTTTACCCCACAAGGTTAAGCCGAAACAGGATTATAGGTGTGCTTTCTTCTATACTAGAAAACCTAAACCTACCAACCATGCATACCACTCAGCTTTCAACACTCGACATGTGGTCATATTTCATCTACATGTAGAATCAGAAAGCTTGTTGATTTAAATATTTATGCTTGGATACCAAAGGCTAACATTTCAGGACCCTATAAGAAATGGGTACCAAAAGTTTCATCTGTAAACTGTTTTGTAGGTGGAACACCTTTCACATGCTAGAAGCAAATGGATCCTCGACAGCGGTTGTTCACGGCATATGACCGGTGACGCTACACTATTTGTAACACTGTCGAAGAAAAAGAAGGAAAGCTATGTCTCCTTCGGTAATAACTTGAAAGGGTATATCATTGGTATCGGTGATGTTGGTAAGTCTTTCTATCCTGTGATTAAGGATGTCTGTCTGGTTACCGAGTTGAAACATAATCTACTCAGCGTAAGTCATCTAGCAGATCATGGTTATGGCATCAACTTTGGCAAAGACAAATTTACTATAGTTGATAGCTCAACTGGTAGTACTATCTTTGAAGGTATCAGGGAAGACAACATATATGTTTTCTATTTGTTGGAAGAAACTAACATTTCAGGTAGATGCTTAATGGCTAAAAGTGATGAGAGTCATCTGTGGCATATGAGACTCGGTCACGCAAATATGGACACAATCTCAAGATTATCCACAAAGAAGCTAGCGGTTTATCGGACATAACATTCAAGAAGGATTCGGTATGCAGCCAATGTGAAAAGAACATAGCTACCAGATCCACATTCAAGTCATTAAATACAGTATGTACTACTAGACCTCTACAATTGCTACATATGGACTTATGTGGTCCTAGCAGAGTTGCTAGCCTCGGAGGTAAGCTTTATGCTTTTGTAATTGTAGATGATTACTCTAGATACACGTGGATATACTTCTTGACACGCAAGAATGATGCATTATCCGAATTTGTCGCCTTTTGCAAGAAAGTACAAAATGAAAAAGGTTACATGATCACTCGTATTAGAAGCGATCATGGTGGCGAATTCGAGAATGCAGAGTTTGAGAAATTTTATGATACACATGATTTTATACACGAGTTTTCCTGTCCTAGGACTCCACAACAAAATGGAGTTGTGGAACGTAAGAACAGAACTCTATCCGAAATGGCCAGAGTAATGTTAAACCAGTTTAGTCTACCCAAATATTTCTGGACTGAAGCTGTCAATACAGCTTGTTTTGTTCTCAATAGAGTTCTAATTTGACCCAAATCAAAGAAGACTCCATTTGAGTTATAGTTTGATAGAATTCCATCAGTTTCATATTTTAGAATATTTGGTTGTAAGTGCTTTATTCTTAATACAAAAGACAATTGGAAAAGTTTGACGAAAAGGCCGAGGAAGGTATATTTTTAGGTTATGTGGCCAAGAGCAAAGGATACAGAGTCTTCAACAAATGAACCATGATCATCGAAGAGTCAATCAACGTCACTTTTGATGAACTGAATCAAATGACTATCGATGACAATGACGAAGATCCAACTATACCAAGCTCAACAATAGCTGATTCTCAACCAAGCTCAGCACTAGCTGATCCTCCTAGAAAATATCTAGGAACCAGCTACCTTCAGAGTCTACCGAAACGATTAAAAT
The DNA here is from genome assembly GCA_029216955.1 of Iris pallida. Classification (NCBI taxonomy): domain Eukaryota; kingdom Viridiplantae; phylum Streptophyta; class Magnoliopsida; order Asparagales; family Iridaceae; genus Iris; species Iris pallida. The sequence goes on along the minus strand of JANAVB010003398.1, from coordinate 7,625,098 downwards.
TTACGGCTGATCATCTAAAGAATTTGGTAATTGGTCATATTACCAAAGGTGAAAGTACTCGTACATCCAGTAGAGATATTATTTCTAGTGTTGCATTCATTTCACAACTAGAACCCAAAACTATTGATGAAGCATGTAGTGATAGTTTTTGGATAGATGCTATGCAAGAGGAATTAAACCAATTTGAACGGAATCAAGTTTGGGAACTTGTTCCCGAGCCTATTGATCATCCGGTCATTGGCACCCGTTGGGTATTCCGAAATAAACTGAATGAGAATGGTTTAGTGACTCGTAATAAGGCTCGACTCGTAGCTCAAGGATACAATCAGGAAGAAGGTATCGACTACGATGAGACTTATGCCCCAGTTGCGAGATTAGAATCCATTCATATGTTATGTGCATTTGCATGTTTTCATAATTTCAAATTATTTCAAATGGATGTCAAGAGTGCATTTTTAAATGGTTTTATAAAAGAAAAAGTTTTTGTAGCACAACCTCCAGGTTTCACAGATTTTAAAAACCTTGATCATGTTTTCAAGTTGAAGAAAGCTTTATACGGTCTGAAACAAGCCCCTCGTGCTTGGTATGGTCGTCTAAGCTCTTTCCTACTTGACAACGGTTTTTCAAAAGGCAAGGTTGACACTACACTTTTTATTGAGTCCTTTAATGGTAAGCTTCTCTTAATACAAGTCTATGTTGATGATATTATATTTGGATCTACTGATGAATCTCTGTGTCAAGAATTTTCTAAGTGTATACAGAATGAGTTTGAGATGAGCATGATGGGAGAGCTGAAATTCTTTCTCGGACTGCAAATCAAACAAACTGACAATGGGACGTTCATAAATCATGCCAAGTACACAAAAAATTTGCTAAAGAAGTTTGATCTGGACAATGTCAAACCTATTGGCACTCCGATGGCAACTTCAACAAAGCTTGATATTGATGAACAAGGCCAGCCGGTCGACACACGTAAGTATCGAGGTATGATTGGTAGTTTACTTTATTTAACTGCTAGTCGTCCAGATATTATGTTTAGTGTTTACCTGTCTGCACGTTTTTAAGCTAATCCAAAGGAATCACATCTGTGCGCAGTTAAGCGTATCTTTCGATACCTTAATGGCACTTCTTCTGTTGGCTTATGGTATCCCAAAACTAAGTCCTTTGACCTTATTGGTTACTCGGATGCAAATTTTGCTGGATGCAAAGTCGATAGAAAAAGTACCAGTGGCACATGTCATTTCTTAGGCAAGGCTTTAGTCTCATGGTTTAGTAAAAAGCAAAATTCTGTAGCCCTATCAACAACAAAGGCTGAGTATATCGCCGTAGGACGTTGTTGTGCTCAGATTTTGTGGATGAAACAAACCTTAGAAGACTATGATTTATTTTTATACACATATTCCCATTTTCTGTGACAACACGAGCACTATTTATTTGACTAAGAATCCAGTATGTCATTCTCGTACTAAGCATATCGAGATCCGACATCATTTTCTTAGAGATCATCATCAAAATGGAGATATTGACCTTGTGTACATAGATACTGAGAATCAATTAGCTGGCATTTTCACAAAACCTCTAGCAGAAGATCGTTTCAATTATTTACGTCGAGAATTAAGAATTTTGGACGTCAATAATGTTAATTAATTTTATTTTATGATTTTATTTCAATATGCAAAAACTGTGTTAGAGACAAGCCAATAAAGGGTCTGTCTGTCACCACAACTACGGTTGAAGCGAAGCGGTACTTAAGAGTTCCCCGGTGAACCTCCGCCAGCTGGGACAGTACTCCTACAGCTAATCTGAAACAGCCGCTTTGTAAAGAAATTTAATTTATAAAATAACATTAATTATATTATTTTAATGTCAAAATTACTAATCTTTGAATTAAATATTTGAAATGAGCCAATGAAAAAGAAAGTATTTCAAACCAACCCCAGGCGAATTCGGCCAGACTTCGGACCGAATTCGGCCTGAGTTCAGTTGAAGGTATCAGGTTATATAACCAGAACCCGAGAGCCATTCTTCTTCATTGCTTCTAAACTTTATCAAAACAGCAACAACAGCCACCCGAGAGCAGCCCTAACCCTAGTTCTTCATCACCCCTTCTCTTCCAATCCAAGTGGTGAAATCAATCCAAACTTTGGATTCGTGCAGAGTTCGTTGTTCTCTACAACATATTCGAATCCCGGGAGGTATAACTCCTTATTTCCCCTCCTTTCAATTTCGTGCTATTTAATTTTATTGCACAATGGCACCTAAGGAATTTAACCCCTTCAAGAGGAAGAAGACAACTAATTCAAGTGAGGAAGGTTCATCTTTGAATCCACCCATGTATTTCCTCTTTTTGCCAGTCCAATCTAGCGATGGCGCGTTCGACGGGTTTTACTTTCAAACCCTAGATCAAGCCCTACTGTGGTATGGAGACTTCTCCATGAGATCCATATGCACAGGCGCTCCCATCAAGTGGACTGTGTTTCCAGAACACTGCCCTTTCTTTGAGGCATTAGGGTTACAATATTTTGTTAAACTTTGTTTTCCAGTAGAAACTAATGCCATTAGACTGTTCTACTGCAATATCATATTAAACATGTTTGACGTAAGTACACGTGTTGGAGGATTAGATATCAATTTCAATGATGTTATCTTAGCAAAAATCCTTGGTATTCCCAACGAAGGTGAACCGCTTGTTGATATTACTGCATTTGATTTCCCCGACGGCACGACACTTACTAGTTTCAAAGCAGAACTCTGTGCACCTGATCGAGTTCGCTCTGGAAAGCTTAAGACAAACAACTTGAACTTGTTTAATTATGAATTGTACCGTATCATTTACTCCACTCTCCTTCCGAAATCTACTTCAAAAGATGATGTCACGTCTCTTGAATTATCTGCTATGTATTACATTCTTAAGGGGATTCCATTTTCTGCCCCTAAGACCATTATCCAGATGATGGGACGTTGTCGTGCAAGAGATAGAAATCTCTCTTATGCGATAATTCTCCCACACATCTTTCAGCATTTCGATATTGATTTATCAACTTGTACTCAAGACCCTGAGCCCAAGTTTCTGAAGTTATCTCATCGCAGTATGACTGCTGCTGCTCCTCCTACTGCTCCTGCTACTGCTCCACCTCCTCCACCTACTCAGCAGTATGCTATGACATTTGAGGGCATACACCAGCACCTTTCGGATTTGCATGTCTCGATAACGGATATGGCCCGCGAACGTGAGTTTTGCGACGTCACTCGTTATCAGGCGATTGCAAATTCTTTAGCTGATCTTCGATTCGCCCACACAGAACATTCTGCCGGTTCTATTCCTAGAGATCCAGCTTTCTCTGGTTACCGCTGTGATGAGGCTGTTCATGCCTACTTTCAGCCAGATAACGCATATGATTGGTACCGTTCTGACCGTGCTCCTCGAGACTATGTCGGTGAGTTTTACACTGGCGTCCCTCCTCATCCTTCTGGCGCTGACACCTCTGCAGCTGGTCCTTCTGGACATGTCGGTCATGCTGATGATGATGATGATGATGATGAGGATATATAATATGTTATCTGATGTTTGAGACTTAGATATTATCTACTGTATACTTGGAAATGCTCCGACATTCCAAGTTTTTCTTTTTAGACTTTATTATCAGTATTTCTTTTGAGGACTTGTACTGGATATTTTTATATCTCTTGGACATCATTTCATTTTTATGGATTTTGTAGTTTATCTTTCACATGAGTTTACTTATTTACTTAGCATCTTTATCTGCTTTAATAACTGCCTGTGAAATAACTATTTTTTTGCTATTAACTGCCTGAGACAAATACATGCATGTGATGTTATTTTTTTCACTGTCTCTATCATCTGTCATAATTTTTATGATTATTTTCTTGTGTTTCTTCACTGTTTGTTATTTATGCATTGATTGCGGGAGAGTTTTTCTCTTTTGCAATTATTTTGCTAAGTGACAACGGGGGAGAAAAATAAAGATCTAACATTTCTTTTGAGAAAATGCAGGACATGAACAATTTTTTGATTTTATTTCAAGCTTAAATGTTATATCATTCATAGTTTGTCACTTATCAAAATGGGAGACACTACACCAAAAGAGCAATTTTGAAACACTCAACACTTTTGGCTTTGGAACGCTATGTAAGTGTTCCTAGAAGCTGAACCACTTTCTAACATTTACAAATTGGTAAAATATTCCTAAAATTAATTTTTGCAAAATTTGAGTAATTATTTTATATTTTGGAACAGTTAGGAAAGGTTTCTATTTATGTTTGATAACATGTGTTAGTTACGTGACCAAACACAAAAACGTTCCTTAAGCATCAGATTCTCTCTCATTCCAGTCTCATTTGCGCCCCACTCTCGCGCTCTTCCCCCGGTGGCGGTGTGCCCTTTGCTTCTCCCCACCAACACACGACATCGATCTCATCCCCTATCCCTGCCATAGATCTCTTCTAATCTCTCCATTGATGGATTTTAATCTAGTTCAGTCTGCCCCCACCCTCCTTTCTCCCTCTTCCCTACCCCCTCCCTCACCCTCCTTAATCTGAAATTGGTCTCTTATATACTGATTAGGGTTGTTTTTTTAGTTTAGGGTTTGCTTGAAGTGGTTGAGGCTTTGACTCGAGCAATCAAAAGGTAATATTTCATTTTAGATGCAAAAAATTTGCTTTTGAATTAAATTTTTACAACTATTTGATCCCAAGAATTTGACCTATAGATAGGAAGTGACGTATGATAATTAAATCGCAATTGTTTCATATTTGTTGTGATGAGTTGTGTATGTGTGATTATATAGGGGTCTCTGAGGGTTTTTAACGAAATGGTAGTAAGCGTATCTTAAGATACGTCGTGTATTGAAGATACTAACAACATAGATCCTAATGTATCAACAGACATCAATTGCCATGTACAACAAACCATGTTGCAAGCTTTGACAAGTAGTCACCTCTTTGATCTATTTCATAAGCAGTGGACGTTTCAGATAATTTTTATCACATTGTTCGGATGATGTCTTTTTGTAGGCTAAGCAATGGACCTTTTAAAGGAGGGGTCGGTTATAGAGTACGATTCTAAGTTGAGAAAGCTATCATAAAAATTGACATTTCTTAAAACATTTGTCAACATCACATATGCCTTTACGACCAGGCACCATATTTTTTGGCCAAGAAAATGGAGAGTGGTTGCATCACAGAAACCTTGAAATAACTTGGCTGATATGTTACAATCTTATTTTGAAGTTTGATATCATGCGGCCAGGAAACTTCAAAGTTTCTGTAGAGTGGGAATTTTTTTTAAGAACTGAACAGGAAAGGTATTACTTGCTAACGAGGACAAATTAAATTTTACTCCATTCTTTACATAAGTTGAAAACAAAAATATTGCTCATCATATTATTTCATTTGCTGCTTTGCTTTGACCTTCATCCAGCATGTTATCTATGCTGAAAATTGATCTCTATTTTATTTTAAGGGTCTCCTCTTCATTCTAAAGTAGAGATGGTGAGCTACTAATAGATAAAGTTCATGCCAGTTTATAACCTTTTGACTCTCCTGCAACAGTAATGAAAGACAATTTTAGTTTATGTTATTGTTCGCATGGCCATTTGATAGTTGTGAAATAATTCAGTACATTAAGGACTTGATGCCAGTTTTGGTGCTTTTGTTACTGATGTAGATTTGTATTCAAATATTTGCAGAAAAGTGATATACTCTTCCTACTCTTCCCCAAATTTTGATTTCAAGGTTTTCTCTCCCACGTGCACCACGAGACTAGAATCACGTGCCCTTACATTGAAAACTGATCTTAAAGGGAGGACTCACCAAAAGAAACAGTTAGTGAAAGAGAATTTTGATTGCTTCGTCTCTTGCAAAACTATAATTGATGGTATGGTAAAAATTAAACCTGAATAGAATATTTCACAACTACCTATGAAAATTTACTTTTAGATAGTGACATGGTTGATGGTGATAAAGTTATATATAAACTTCTACTCCAGTTTTGTCTGAGTTTTTATTTTCCCTAAGGTTTTGCATTCAGTCTTTTCTCAGATCCACTGATCCTTTTTTTGGCCTCTGTGATGATCTTCATCTTCTTTGCAGATATTGAGTCAAACTGAGGCAGATAGAGGAGGATCCTGAAGGTGCAGGAACTGCTCATTTGCATGGCGCCACACAAAAAATCAGTGAATTAGCAAACCATGCATTTCAGCCTATGTTTGAGAGACAGGTATGTATGTGTATATAGATTTAGAAAGCTGATGGGAATTTGTCATCATTGCTTGAGTATTGATTAATTCTATTCTCTCTTTCATCTAAAAAATATACACAGGTACAAGCTGAGAAGATCAGATTAGTCCACGGTATGCTTCAGGGGTTTCGTACATTATTCAATCTGCCCAGTGTAATTCATGGGAGCATCAGTAAAGGAGAATATGATTTAGCTGTTAGGGAATAAAGAAAAGCTAAGTCGATAGTTATTCCCTCTCATGTATGTAAATACTCACTCAATAAACTTATATGATGATTTGCTTTTTATGTATACCGATCTTAATAGTCTGCAGCCAAAATATCCAGGTCAATTAGACTTATATTAGTCATATGTGATGTATCTTCACAATTATACTAATAGTAGTCAAATGTCATCTCCATCAGAAAGTTTTGATGTGCTTTGTTTTTGTCCATTCGGCATATATTATCAAGAGGGTTTGGATGATGACACTGAAGCAAATCATTAATGCCCAGTTCCTACCCGTTAGAACAGTGGTGTAGCCAGGAATTGAACACTAGGGATGGGGCCACTTTTCTAAAGGCGGTATAAGTGGCCGCGCCTAGGCGCCCGTCTAGACCCCCCAACGTCCAACTATGCATATTTTGGAGGTTTTATGGATTTGTTTTTGCAATTTTTCACTAGTTTTTTTGGATTTTTATTTGTTTTTGAACCGCCTAAATCTAGGCGGCCGCCTAGGTGACCGTCTAGGCGGGCTAGGTGGTAGGTGGTAGGCGGTAAGTGCCCGCCCGACTAGCGCTTTTCATAACCTTGCATGTACCATTACCAATACCCTTCTTATTGGCACACATATGGTACAACTACCCTACACCTAATAACTAACTACACTGCAGTTTGAACCGTCTGCAGACAGTTCCCTGCAGATATATCCCCCTCTGAACTGCTGCACAAGAAGCAACCCCTCTGCAGTGTCCGACTTGCAGGATATATCACACAATTGCTGCACAACATCCCCTGCTAGGTACTGCACAGCAGATATGACTACTAGCCTACGTTGCTGCAGCACCTGCACTCTTCTGCAGGCTGCACACACACCCCCATTTTCCTGCAGGTCTCCCCCTTATTGTCTGCTGTATATAGGATGCCTACAGAATTCTTGGACAAATTCCCTCTGCTGAACTCCTTACCACACTGCGGAACCAATCTGCAGAGTTCTGCAGACATCAACTTAGTACAGCTACTGCTGCTGCATTACTACACTGCAAATTAGTTATTGGATGGGTACCCACCATCGAAGTCGAAACCAATTTCAGCAAAATCATGAACAAAGATATCTTATTCATTTTAGATACATGTCAATTGATTTATATGCTCGGTATTTATCAAAATTTGTTTAGGCTATTATGATTATGTTATTATATAATTAATATTCTACATAGTTTGCAGGTAGCTGATTTGATAACATTCTATCCTCCACTATGGGGTGTAACTCTTAGCAATGGATTTACATACTACCAGGTTAATCGCATGCTAAACAGTGCAACACGGTATAGTTGGCTAAACTTTGGAGCAATTTTTTACATCTAAAAAGGGGTAGAAGTAGTTGGGCAAATTTTTTTATTCCTTTTATGACTTGAGATTGTTACTGAATTCAAAATGTGTTGTGATATCTTAACATAAGTTATGTATCGACTTGTAGATGGATGTAGGAATGTCAGATCGTTCATACCAACTTGAAAGGAGCAGACAAGAAGGTTCCTTCTATCCATTGCTGATTAATATAGATAAGCATTTTTTTGATGTATTATGTATTCCCCCCTTTGGACATATTTAACATGTAGAATCTTTTCAGATTTCTTCTTCGCGAGAAAGAATAACTAACAAGTGCAGTGTAGCTTTTATATACTGATTAACATAAAGTGATTATCAGCACATTCATTCTAGGCAACTCCTACACCATAATATACCATTTTCAGGTCAATACCATCATTATCCATCATGGAGCTAACAAATTCTCTCTGTCAATGGATTCACTAGCATCACCACATAGAATGGTAACCTCCAATCCATAATTTTTCTAATTATCATTGCAAATTCTCTGCCAATGTATTATTTATCTGCACCAAAATAGAATTTTTGTGCGGTAGAATTAAGATTGTTTTTTCAAAGACTGATCATCTTCTACAGGAACCTATTGTCAAACATTCTAAAGGGTCCCCCCATACTTGTGTTAGAACTTTTAGTGCACGCTTTCATTATGTTCATTTGGTCATTGTTCACAATGAACTTCTAGTCTACATGAATATTTCCTATTAAGAAGTACTACTCTCTAGAAGTAAAAAATCTATTCGGTCTTATTGCAGGTTTATTTTGTCAAAGCTAGTCCAAGCATGAGACCTACACTTAATGTAAAGCCAATTTCCTAAGAAAACATGCTAACTGGGGCTGAAGATGTTATAAAAGAGAGGATACTTTTTGTTAGCTTGCAGTGCATCAGAAGTAGATCATTAGAAATATGCCAAGTGAACCGGGAGGAAATGTGCATTTTTTTTGGATTGTGCAGCAGAGGAGAACGACAACATCTATATCTGGGGACGGGTATCACGATAAAAGACTTATTCTCTCTTGGAGTCCCAATTTAAGAGGGTTTCTTCATATAAAAATTTGTAGTAGCAACAACATTAGAGTGCTTTTGTAAAAGTGTACAGATTCTTTTGATGACATTTTATAAAGATAAACTTTTCTGATATATTGTTATTCGTTTTATATAAAGTTGAAAACTTTGGTTAATTTAATAGAGCTCTTAAATGTTGATTTAGGGAATGAGTAAATTAATGTACCACTTATTATGTGTTTCAATGGTCAGTTTATGAAGTACTAGATTTGTGGTTCAAAATAAAAGTTGGAACATCACATTTAAATCTAAAAATATATAAGAACGTTAATAAAGCGTTTCAAAAATAGCAACAAGAAAAATGCAAAAATATTGCAAATTATATTAGGAACGAGTGTAAAATATTTCAAAATGGCATTAGAAACGTTTAAATGGCGTTCCAAAAATAATGTAGGAACACATTATATGTGTTTCAAAATCTAATTTTAGGAACGTATGATAACCGTTCCAAACTAAATTTAGGAACGCTTTATAATCGTTCCAAATATTGCAACGCCACTTTTAGGAACGGTTATAATATGTTCCTAAAAATATAAGGAACATATAAAAACTGTTCCTAAATGCCTTTTTTGGTGTAGTAAGAGATTGTTGGCCCATTGGTCATATGGTCAAACTGATTTTAATAATTGATCAAACTCTGTCTGGATATATGAAGCTAGTCAGGATATCTCGGACTCTTGGACATGATCAAAAACAGCTATCTACATAGTTCAAGACCGAAGCAATGTTTGCCTGTTCGAGTCTGTTTTTCTTTAAGCAATGTATTTTCATTTTATTGAGTCTAGGAATACGTTGTACACCGAGTCGTACTGGCAAATAGGCTATTCCAAAATAATTTCAAAATGTTTTGAAAAATATCCTTAGTTTTGAAAAACATTCATATTAACAAAAGCTTCAAAAAGGTTTTCAAAAATCCCCAAAAACTATTTTTAAAAACCTAACCTAACCTTGACAGAACTCGGCCAGAGTTCAGCATTTACATACAAAATCTAAAAATAAGCTAACATTTAAACTAGTGTAATATTAACATAATGCAGTTTCAGATTTTAGGGGTTTGAAACATCACAACCAACTTAATGCTCCCAACATATCCTAACATGATAGAGATAAAACCCTAACATACTATCCATACATTCAACAATGTATATACCTCAAAATATTACATTAAAAAAAGGGCAAATTGAACTAAACATTTGAAATCCAGTATTAAGGGTTAATATGTACACGGTCTCAGATTTGACAAATTTAAACACAAAACCTAACCAGTTTCTTTAAGAATTGAAACCATGTATATAACATACATGTGCAGTGATGTAAACAACAACTAATAATGTGAAATTTATATTTAAATTACGAATTTAAACTGAAATAAAAACAGAGAACTATTCTCTGATACTGTATTGTGTCAGAGATATTGGGGTTTTGAGAATTTAACATCAACAACATATTAATATATATTTAGATGGGTTGGTAATCAAAGTGTAGCATGCATACGTGTCAGGCAAAGTGTCTGTTTTCGCTATATATATATATTCTCATGTCCTAATATAAAAAATCAAATTCTATATCAAGACCAACATTTAAATTCCTACCAAGATTGCAAGTAGGTGATTGATGTAATCAAGACAGTTTTATTATTATTATTATTATTTAATACACGAATAATAGCAAGAAGAAAATAACGATAAAATCTGTTCTGCTTATTTGTTTAAAAGAATACCATTTTGAAACCAGAGCTATAATATCAAATCCAGATAAGGTCTAGCAAAATCATCGATTCATTGTATTAAGAAGAAATTCATAGTAACAAGTTATACAAGGTTTATAATACAGCTAAAGCTACTCCTAAGTTAAATAATGAGAAGCAAAACAAACAAAACAAACAATAATTCTTTTTTTTTTAGAATGACTGAAACAAAAGTAGAAAAAACATGTTCAAGAACATTTAAGGTACAATCTGATAATCATATGCGTCTATCCAAAATCATGGTACTCTAAATCCTCGTCATACTAGTAAGCAAGGCTACGATAATCACAAAGTCCTCGACTTATGCACATACCTCTAGAATCATGGTATTTAAAATTTTCGCGATGCCGCTAGCTTGGCTGCGAAAATCTTAAATTTCCACACCCGAGAAATATATCCAAAGTCAGACTATATGTCCTCACCATGCTAGCTAATGTGACTGTAGAAGACTAGATTCCATAACTTAGATGACCTAGCCCATATAATTTTATCTTGACAAAAATTAAATTAAATCAACAATGGATACCCAAAAATAAAATTTATTAACTAACCAAGAAAGATAAATATAAACTATTAGAATCAAATTTCGAGATATTTTATAATGAGATTCTCAAGGGTCATGGTCATTCCAGGAATCTCTCAAGGGATCCTAACTGTGATTGAGTACCTTTAAAAATATATCCTAATCCTACTGCAGGCTGTAGTGGTACTCTAGTTCGAATACCACTACACAAACTCGACCTGCATGGGCCACCACTAAAAATGTGTCACGACCCGCACCCTAGAGTAAGGGCACGAGAAGTGGGTACGTCCATCCTATGCCACAGTGTCAGCGTTAGAACGCTGTCCTAGGTCAACATCTAACAATATAAAGGTACCTATACAATATATACACTCCGAATGGAGGTGACATAGCAAATACAGTCTCAATCATATCTAAGGTAGAGCATGATAAAAGATATATAAAATATGAAATCCACAAAGAGATAACGCAGATAGAAGTCTAAGTGTCTAAGATACACAAACCCAGAAAATATCTCAAATCTCAAATACAATAATCCATAAAGTAAATACAACTCAAGACAACTAAAATCACTATCTATACAATCTCTACTGTGTCTCCTCTAGGCTAGCAGGCAACCTCCAAGCTATCTGTAAAATTTATCAATAGGTCCAGTCAGGACAGGAACGAGTACAACTCATCAAGAAAACCCAAGTAAATGACAAAGAACTATAAAGCAGTTATAGACAGTTGTATTAATGAATATGACAGTTTATATTCAGGTGATGGTAAGAAAGACAGATAAGTGCAAGAAAAGTAAGTAACTAAACAAGAGGAGAATCATGGCAATAAAGACTGTAAAAATAGAACTAGCTGAACCAGGGTAATATGTTATAAGTCCAGACAGTAAATGTATACGAGTGTAACTCCAATGTAAGTCCAGTACAAAACGAATCTAATACAAGATGAATCCAGTACGGGACGATTCCAGTCATAGTGATCAATGATTCCAGGGTGAGTCCAACCTATACTCTAGCAGTGTGTTTTAAAATACCGAGATCGATATGTGAACGGCTATAGGTAATCCGGCACATCACACACCTGGCCGGGTGTGAGATGGCTATCATTCCAGTTTGATTCCAGCATAGGGGTGATTCCAGAATTGGGATATGTCTACATGTCTTACTCTAGTATTTTCTCTCCCAGCAAGTGAATCCAGAAATCCGACACAATGATTCAAGATGAGTCCAGCCAGAATATGATAATACCAGTAAATGATTCCAGAATGATTCCAGTAATAGAGGCCAGACAATAAATGTGTGTCGTATACATGAATCCAGAATATCCATACGTGTTGTAACAGAGAATCGCATACAACTAACTAGAACTGAAATACAGTAATTGACAAGTAAATGAGAGAACTATCAGAGAATGTACTCGCCTGTATCCTGAGTATCTGAAGAATATCTACTGTCCGAGGAGTGGTGTCTGTCTCCTATAGAACAGCACAAGTCACAATATGTCTAAAATGATAATAAGATGCAATTCAATGCATTCTATATGAATCTAGGTCAATCTAGACTAAGGTCAACGCTTGGTCAACTCTAGTCAACCCTAAAAGTCAAACTAGGTCAAACCTAAGTCAAACAAGTCTAACAAGTCTCACTAGGCCTAACCAAGCCTAGGCTAGCACTCACACAATCACAAGACAATGTGAACCACGATAATGCATAATATAAAATAGATAATATATATAAATACATACGTTCATACATACATGTATATCCATATTACATACATATTTATATATATAGGCATATGTTACATATTGCATATTTACATAGTTACATAGATATATACATTCATGCACATTTACATACATACTTTTATACATTATATATGTTAACATTCATTACAATGCATTATATTTTACTTATACCTTTGATTGATTGATTCATTCATATATGACATTCTTTCATACATATTACATACTTACATGCATCTATACATTATATACATTGTATTTAACATGTAAAAATAGAAGAGGAAAAAAAAAGGAAAAAACTGAAATGGAAAGGGAAGGAAAGGAAAATGTAAAGAAAAGAAAAAACAGTGGACATATACATGCTTGCATCATATAATCTACATTACCATACATACTATCATTATATATTGCATTATATTATTTATATCTATCATTACATGTATACCTTGTATTCATATCTAGCATTCATTATATACTTTCATGCATACATTGTATATCATTCTTTCATTCATGCATTTATGCATTGCTTACATACATTATATTAATTGCATTCCTACATGCTTGCATTCAACCATATATATACATTAATGTAAAGAGAATATATATATATATATATATATATATATATATATATATATATATATTTATATATATATATATATAAATATATATATATATATATATATATATATATATATATATATATATATAAAAAATATATATATATATATATATATATATATATATATATATATATATATATATATATTAATGTAAAGAGAACATATATATTCTCTACTTAAAGAGAATATGTATATACATTAAAGCATTCAACCATATATATACATTAATGTAAAGAGAATATATATATATATATATATATATATATATATATATATATACACATTAATTTAAAGAGAATATAATCTACTTAAAACCAATACTGTACCAATTGGGCATTCACTAAATTCTAAGATTAAAGTATGTCGTAGCCCTTTGTGTTAGCTTTCCGAAACTTTAAACGGATCGCATTTTTGTGTCCGGAAGCTCCCGAAATCGCAAAAACATCGAAACACATTTGTCTTTCGTAAAGCTGACACTCAAATAATTCTACAGAAGTTACATAAGGAATTTGGCTTATTAAAATATATATTTGGAAAGCTAACTTCGATACGGTTTTTTGTAAAAAAATGGAAGATAAATCGGAGTTCTAAGCTAAAAGTTATGATATTTTTAAGTTGCTTTGGTTAATAAAAATATGGTTGAATATTATGACGAATTTGACAAAAGAACACATATAGGCCAAGATACTTGGATACAAACATAGGTATCCAAATGAAACTCATTCTAACCATCCTAACTAAGATCACTCCACTCTCTAACCATTATAAAACTGAATTAAATATCTATTTAAACTATTATCTTACATACATACACATGGGGTGTCCTAATTTGGGATCTATCAAGTAGGACACAAGACATATATCTAAAATCCTCAAGAGAGCTCCAAATGGCCTCAAATTTGAATCTAAATAGGACACATGCATGAGGATGGATCCTACGGATTCAAAACTAATTTATATGCAAAGAAAATCGATTTAGAGGATGGATTTTACCTATTGGGAGTGGAATCCCAATGAAATCCTTTAGGACACGGCTCCGATACGAAGATCCCTCAAAGTGGACACTCATCCTTGCACTCCTCTTCCAATCCTTGGTAGCACCCTTCCCTTGGAGAATGGAAACGATTGAGGGAAGTTTTGGTGAAGGAATGATTTGATTTGGAGATCAAATCAATGGGAAGGCTCTCTAAAATTGGGAAAGAATTAAAGAAAAATAAAAGAGGCAAGATTGTAATGAATGAAATGAATCATTCTCTCCTAAAGGTGGCTGTCATAAAGTGTCCATAGGGCTAATGGGAAATGTCGTAATTGCCCCTCTCTAGTCTCATATGGTTAAGTCTAGACTAGGTTCAAGTTTGGGGTCAAAATGATCTAGTTTTGAGTCTCAAACTTAACCATTCTAACATGATAAAAATTAGTTTAATTTACTAACTTAAATATTGGGTCTTGTGAGCCATGCTTAACTTAATATTGGATCCCATCTAGAGTTTAAGCTACCCGGATCACAATACAAGTCGGAACGAGACGAAACTCAAACCCGACTAAACAAATCCAATAAAAACAATATTAAAAATATAAAATTTTCTCAAAATATTAAAATATAAAAAATAACCAAAATCATAATACATTAATTTAAATATTATTAAAATAATCTAAAATTCACCAATTAATCAAAATCCTAAATAATTCAAAAGTCACAAAATGACCAAAATACCCTTAGCCTAAAAAGTTGTAAATAGTTATTCTAATCACGTGGTTAGGTCCCCATAGTCATGGTTAGTCTCTAGGCTCAACAGTTCTAGAGTTCACTAGCTAACACATCAAAATTATAATTTACCAATTTTAAATAGTATTAAATTAATTAAAAAAATTCCCATAAATCATAAATCCTATTATTAAATAATAAACTTTTACAAAAGTTCAAAATTACCCTTAATTTAAAAAAGTGGGTGTTATATATACCTTGTCGAACATATACAGTATTTACATGGTTTCTCTTTCCTTATTGTAGTCCTTTTTATATTGTCACATGATTCCATATTGTGATTGATTCGTCCTTGATTGCTTTACTTGTTCTAGATTACGTGCACGTATAGGATATTTGACATTGCTAGAATATTGGTCTCTTGTGTTACCTTTTTCTCGTGATTGAGTTGTCAGTTTCTATATCTGTCCTTGACCATTCTCGACTGGGAGTATCTTACATTGTACTACAGTTGAGACATAATATAGATTGGGAGTATCTTACATTGTACTACGACCTATAGCCAATTATTTTATCTTGATGCTTGATTGACTTGACTTGACTTGAGACATGCCATAGATTGGGAGTATCTTGCATTATACTACGACCTATAGCATATATTGATTGATTGATTGACTTGACTTACGACACTATAAATTGGGAGTATCTTGCATTGTACTACGATTTATAGGAGTCTACTTGACTTTGTATCCTTTATGAGAGGAGATCGATACTAGAATTAGCTAATCTTGACTGGGATTATCTTGCATTGTATTACAATCAAAATCTACTATAGATTGGAAGTATCTTGCATTGTACTACAAGCTATAGAGGTTAATCGATTGATTGGTAGCCAAGTCTAGTATTACATTTCCTCACGACTCGCCGTCCTTAGATGTTCTTCTTACAGTTTCCTTATCCTCCACATCTGTTATTTACTGTCATATTAATAGGCATGTTTTATGTATCTTGCTAGTCCTCTGAGGACCTGATGATCTCTTCAGGTAGCTGATTACACGGAGTTAGTTAGCTGAGCATGTGGTAGCTGACTTCATATGCATGATTTAGGTATTTTGTTAGTATTATTGATTACTATATTTCTCGTGCTTTCATTATATATCCTGCTTATCAGTTTAGCTTTATAGACTCATATTATTCTTAGAGTCTAATCGGACAATATGCTAATGGGCTGCTGGCCATGACCCATACTTGTTCATTCTTGTTTATATAATTCATGTGGATTGAGATACAGTTTTACCCATGACCTTGACAGCTTATACGTATTCGAGTCGGGCTGGAGTCCGCTCGATACGTAGCTGGCTTCCTAACGAGCTCGCGTTCGAAAATCAGGTGCGGGTCATGACAAGTTTTTGTGGTGGCCTATGCAGGTCAGAGCATATCGTATCGGTTACGTAACTATACTGATACGAGCCTGCGACCTTGACTAGACCTTAGAAATCTCAATCCACTCTGCCTTGAAAATTCTTCTAGAAATTCTCTACGTCCTTGAAAACTCTATGTTTGCTCTCGATTATACTTCCTTGCTTTCCGTACTATTGATTCTCGTCACTTACTATTCCGGGGTGACGAATGATTGTACTGTCTAGGATTTATCAAAAATTCTTAAATTATAGTATAATATTGCTTGACTATTGAATATTTGATTGTTTATAGATAAGAGGGATTATAGATGACATACACCCTAGATATCTGATGGTAGAATTGTTAGCAACTGGCTAGAAGATTATAAGATTTTAGTGACCGTAATTTTGAGGAGTAGTGTGACCCAAGGTGGGTAGAAGTCCCCGAGGTTCGTAGTTACGAAATGGTTAGGAGGTGGTATAAATATTTTGGAAAATTAGATTTAAAAAGATTGAGGTTAAGGCATACTTCTTTTAGAACTTTACGGAATAACTATGTCACTCCCCGTTTTCGGAATGTGTACTTTTATACATGTACAACTCATGTGTATTTATTTAGTATTTATCATGTATTATTCTGTATTTAAATTCCTTTAAATTTTCGTGTTAATTAATTATCTGCTCTTTAAATTTTCATGTTAATTAATTTCCTGCAAGTTTATTTCTGCAATTATATTTCTGCAATTTTATTACCTGCATTTTATTTATTGCTTTAGTCTTATTGGGTTCGGCTTGGGTTTTCGGGTTGGCCTTGGATGGATCTGTGCAACCCGGCCCACTAGCTCCCACCTACCACCCCCTTCCTATTTAAAGCTTCCATCCCTTTCTCTCTCCTCATTATTTCATTCTCACCATTATTTCTTCTTCTTCCTCTCATTACTCCCCACCACCTACCAGCAGCAGGAGAAGGCAAATGCAATCTTGCTTCTTGCTTGGAGAACCATTTTTGTGGTTCATTTCCCTTCCTCTCATGATTCTGAGAGAGATTAGTTCTTAACGTTTTTGATTTCTGTGGCTGGTTTCTCCTAGATCTAATTTGTTATATTCTCGGTTGTCATGGGTTTTTGATCTCCCAACTTTGCGTGTATTTTCTCTGGCACTGGATCAAGGCTCCATGGGACTTGGAGTTTGGGAGATGTTTCACGCACACGTTCTTACGTGCTTGCGTAAACATCAGCCCAGCCACGCACACGTCTTTACGTGTTTGCGTATATTTTTAGTCACGCTCATGTCTTTACATGCGTGCGTAACTTTTGAGTTACGTTCACACTGTGCGTGTCTACGTGACTTTTGAGTTACGTTCACACTGTGAGTGCGTGCGTGTATTTTAGTCACGCTCACTCTGTGCGTGCGTGTATTTTTAGTCACGCACACATCCACGAGTCTGCGTGTCTTTTTAGTCACGCACACTTCCATGAGTGCGTGGATTTTTAGTCACGCTCTCTTGTGCGTGCGTGAATTTTCCTTTCACGCTCACGCTGTGCTTGCTTGCGTGACTTTTTACGCTCACGCTCGCCAGCGTGTATCACTTTTCACGCTCACTGTTCACGCCCATTTTCCACGCTCACCCCAGCTAGACTTAGCGTGACTTGTTGGTCTTAAGCGTAGACTTCTTGCGTGACTTTTGGCCTTAGCATAGATTTGTTGGCGTGACTTCCTGACCTGGGTGTTTTTATTTATTCCTCAACATATTCATTTAATGATGGCATAATAATTCTTCTATTATATCCTTACGCCTTTTTGCGTGAATTTCTTGATAAATCATGATATGTTAAATTTGTTAAAATAGATTGTTATGTAAAATGTGCCTTGTGTCCTGATTGATCCATGGATACCCAGTATGACTAGAACTTGACCTCGAGAGTTATAGACTCGACCCTATTTGATGATAAATGACTTTCATGCCTTGTCACCATTAATGACGATGGTTATTTGACTAATTGATCATGCGTTCCTAGTTGGAACTAAGAGACGGGCTAGTCGTCTTATTGAAATGAATGAATGAGACACGTTCATGTTATGAATTATTACAATCGACTGGCTGATCCCGAAATATTGACATACATGCACATGTAGGCTTCAATCTATTTATTTATTTATTTATCTATTTATTTATTTTATACAAAAGAAGCATGTGTATCTTATGGTCAAGGCATGATTACCGTGGTTAGATTTGATTGTTGCATTACGCTATGTAAGACCTACAACCTAGCCGTACTGGTATCGTTGTAGAGTTGTGCATATCGTACCCCGTACGAAAGTACTCATTTGAATGACCATGATCCACGGCATGGGATTTCACTCAACGTAGGGACTATTAAGTTAAATAAAATAATGATTGCATGGAGAGAATGGATTCCCGAGTTCTTACATGGCAGCCCCCTTGGGACGAGTAGTACCCGACGGGCCGGCTAGTTCCCACAGATACTATAAATCTGCCACACGGGCAGGGAACAGTATCTGCTTTTATTATTATTGTATATTGTATATTGACGGGCGTCCTGCTAGGACTCGTCTAATTCATGCATGGCACACATGATTGACTGGATAGACTAGCCTTGCTCGCACATAGTAAGAACTGAGGAATCTTTATTGCATAATTCCAGGATAACTTGGGGCTCACAATAGCAAGCCGTAGGATTTGATTGGCCGTTCAAGATGATTTGTTTGTGTACTGTACTACTCTGTTACCTAACTGGGATGATCAGAATGTCAGGATATGACGGGCCAACTTCTGTCCTTATTTGGTTGGGAGGTTGGTTCGAAGTGTCGTGATATGATGTGAATCCTAGTAGCAAGCAGAGATCTATTATTATATTCTTTTACTTACTGGTTTATGTTCTTCATATCGTCCTTCCTTGTGGTACTTGCTATTAGAGGTCTAACCTCTCTGGTTTTGCATGGCCAGATTTAGAGCCGGTTCCCGAGGATCCAGCGTACTTCTACCTCCAAGATGGTCAATACTAGGAGAATCATCGCAGGAGGACTCGAGTGGGTTCCTTACTTCACCGCTCGTTTTGTTAATTACCTTTATACTTAGCCGTTTGGCACCGACATGTTAGTCGGATTGTCTTGTGCTTACTTTTACATAATTGTAATTAAGTCAGACTGCAGCTGATAACAATTGTGTATACTTGCTATATCATCTGGCTATGTTTTGTAAAGCCAGATATCAAGAACATTTTGACAGAGCGTTTGGGACGCCTTACTGCTTTATCTTACATGTTCTCTATTTATGCTTCTTGATTGAATGATTGAGACAATAGATGTGAAATGACCATAGTAAGACCTTTATGTAGTAGGCACCCCCTCGTCTGGTTAGACAGCATTGATCGTATTATACGGTATTCATCTACCCGTAATACGTAGCTGGCTGAGTCATTCCTTCGCTCTCCAGTATTCTGGTTCTGGGGCGTGACAAGGTTTTAGTGGTGGCCCATGCAGGTCTGATTTCAGACTTGTGGGGTGTTTTGATTTATAGGATGTCTCAATCACACATGTTTCCCCTTGATCTCCTGATTCGTTATTCTCAACTCTTGCTTGATATTCCGGTATTCTTTGACTTCATTGATCCTTCATGTCCGGTCGTTTGATTGTTCTCTTGTCCCTTTTCTTAGGGGCACTTCGTCCGCATCGGTCAGAGCTGGGCAGCAACAACAAGGGCAACATGGGCAACATGACCAGGTTGGTCAGCAACCAGGGCCAGTCTCACCTCAGGAGGCTATCCAGGAAGAAGTGATAGTAGAACCAGCGGTTGGACCGCAGTATCCAGATATTCCAGACCCACCCATAGTTCCACCTACCCCTGTGGAAGTGGACACACCAGCCCTTCTGGAGATCATGAGAGGAATGATGGCTGCTCAGCAACATTGGCCCAGCAGCGCATGCACACTCAGCTACAATAGCAGAATGTGTTGCTTAACCAAGGATTGCAGACGGCTTTAGAAAGAGGAGTGAGGGCTGATTCAGGAGCATCAGCCAGGTTTTGCAAGTACAACCCCCCTCGTTTCGAGGGCACGGAGGATGCCATTTCAGCGGATGCATGGCTTAAGGATATGGAGGCTATTCTGACAACAGCTAAGGTACCGACAGAAGAACGTGTAGATCTAGTGAAGTTGTTACTTCAGGATCTCGCACGTGATTGGTGGGAATCAGAGGAAGTAGGCGTCAGACGTCCTGTGGCTTGGGACGATTTCACAGCAAGATTCAAGACCAAGTACTATGGAGTTGTGGCGCAGTTTGAGCTACAACAGAAATTTATCAACCTCAGGCAGGCCGGCAAGACTGTAGATGCTTATGCAGCAGAGTTCTGCAGATTGAGTAGATTCGTCCCAGAGATGGTAGCAACGGAGCGCCAGAGGGCCATGAGATTTCAACAAGGGTTTCATCTTGAGCTCTTGCAATTGATAGAGGGGCACAACTACCAAACTTTTGATGAGATATTGACGGCAACTCGAAGGCATGAGCTCACCATTCAGAGGCTTGCGACAAGGACTGGGGGTCAGAAGAGATCCCATAGTCAGATTGAAGGAGGAGGGGGAGCAGCGCCCCGAATGCCAGCGCCATCCACTGGCATTCGTATCCACGATGTGGCGATACGAGGGCCAGCACCACCCAGGCAGCAGCAGCAACAACAACAGAGTAAGAACCAGCAACCCCCGTCGGGCTGCACTTATTGTGGGAAGATGGGATACACTAGAGATGTGTGTCGGATATTGAATGGACTGTGTCTGATATGTGGAAATCCAGACCATCGGGTTACCACATGTCCCATGAATTCGAGGTCAGGAGGACCAGGACAGCAATTTCTTGCTCTGCTAGCACTAGGGGCAGGCCAGTGTCGAGGGCCAGCGGTGGCAGTTAGGCCATTGGTGCAGCGTCCGTTAGTACCGCAGGCTCAAATGTTTCGGCAGCAGGGACCGTCGATGCAGTAACACCAGCATAGACCACCCCAGCATCATCAAGGCAGGGGCCAGCAGCAACATCAGGCTAGGCCGCAGCATGGAAATCAGCAAGGAGGTCGAGGGCAAGCATTCACTTTTTCCTTGGAAGAGGCATTGGCATCGGGAGATGTTGTGGCAGGTAACATTCTCGTCGCCTCATATCCCGCAGTAGCATTGTTTGATTCGGGAGCATCACATTCATTTATATCTGCACGATTTGCGACACGACTAGGAATGGAGTTCGAGGCATTGCCAGGGAGGTTGAATATACTCACTGGTAATGGGCTCGTAGGAGTTAGTAGAGTTATACTAGCGTGTAGCGTTGTAGTTTGCGGGCATTCCTTACTCGCCCGGTTGATAGAATTTCCTGTTGGAAATTTCGACGTTATCTTAGGCATGGACTGGCTGAAAGACAGTCATGCGACAATAGATTGTCGTAGTGGGAGTGTATCTTTTGATATTCCAGGCATGAAGAGATTTACCTTAGTCAGATCAGAGGCAACTCAGCAAGAGCAGGGAGTAGTGACGGCAATGGAAGAAGTTCAGATTCCGAAGGTAGTTGAAGAATTTCTAGACGTATTTCCTGAAGAACTTCCAGGTCTACCACCAGTTAGAGATATTGAGTTTAGTATAGAATTGGCACCAAGAACTAAACCGATATCAGATCGGGTTTACAGAATGGCAGATTCAGAGCAGGCCAAGGTATATGAGCACATAGAGAAATTGAAGGAGAAGAAGTTCATCCAAGCTAGCGTATCACCATGGGCAGCACCAGTGGTACTTGTGGGAAAGAAGGATGGGTCATCCAGATTATGCATTGACTACAGGAAGCTTAATGCGGCAACAGTGAAGAACAAGTACCCATTACCCAGGATCGACGACTTATTTGATCAGTTGAGCAAGGCTAGAGTTTTCTCCAAGATAGATCTTCGTTCAGGGTACCATCAAGTGAGGGTTCGGAAGGAAGATATCCCCAAGACAGCTTTCAGGTCGAAGTATGGGCATTACGAATTCTTAGTAATTCCGTTTGGTTTGACCAATACTCCAGCAATATTCATGGATTTGATGAATCGTATCTTTATGCCATATTTAGACCAGTTTGTCGTTGTGTTTCTTGACGACATTCTCGTATACTCTGCTAGTGAAGAGGAGCATGAAGACCACCTCAGGAAAATGTTGCAGGTTCTGAGAGAGAACCAGTTGTATGCCAAGCTCAGCAAGTGTGAGTTTTGGTCGGATCACATTTTATTTTTGGGTCATATCATATCAGGAGCCGGAGTGGCAGTAGATCCCAAGAAGGTAGAAGCAGTAGAGAGTTGGCCAGTACCCAAGACCGTAGCAGATGTGCGGAGTTTCTTGGGATTGGCAGGATATTACAGAAGGTTTGTGTCAGACTTTGCAAGGCTTTCAGCGCCTATGACCCGCTTGACTCGGAAGGATGTGCCATTCGTTTAGTCGGCAGAATGTCAAGCATCATTCGAGACTTTGAAGCAGAAGTTGATATCAGCACCTATCCTTACATTGCCAGTTGGGCCCGGAGGTTTTACATTATATTGTGATGCGTCAGGTAAAGGACTTGGATGTGTCCTTATGCAACATGGAAAGGTGATAGCATATGCATCTAGGTAGCTTCGGGACCATGAGAAGAATTACCCAACTCATGATTTGGAGTTAGCGGCAGTAGTGTTTGCTCTGAAGATATGGAGGCATTACTTATATGGTGACCGAGTGGAAATGTACACAGACCATAAAAGTCTGAAGTACATCTTTACTCAGAAGGAGCTGAACATGAGGCAGAGAAGATGGCTGGAGTTGATTAAGGATTATGATGTGGAGCTTCAGTATCATCCAGGCAAGGCCAATGTAGTGGCAGACGCTCTCAGCAGAAGAGGCGGCGCATTTATGTTGACAACGCAGAGGCATATCTTAGAAGACCTTCAGGAGATGGGCATCGAAGTTATATTTTCTAGTGATGTAGGAGTTCTAACTAGTCTACAAGTCCAATCTGACTTAGTAGACAGGATCAAGACAGCTCAGGCACAGGACCCAAGGATTCAGAAGCTTAGGGCAGAATATGAGTCAGGGTTCAGGAAGGAGATAAGAATTCATGAAGATGGTACACTTAGGTTTGGATCACGTCTATGTGTGCCTAGTGGAGATATCAGACAGGAGGTTATGGCAGAAGCTCACAGTTCTCAGTATTCTATTCACCCTGGAGGGACCAAGATGTACCAAGATATCAAGCAGCACTTCTGGTGGAACGGAATGAAGAGGGAGATAGCTAGATTTGTTTCCCGTTGCTTGGTATGTCAGCAAGTGAAGGCAGAACAGCAGAGGCCAGCTGGGTTATTGCAACCACTTCCTATTCCGGAATGGAAATGGGAGCATATTACAATGGACTTTGTGACCGGTTTACCGAGATCACCAAGTGGTAAGGACGCTATTTGGGTAATAGTACACCGACTTACGAAGGTAGCACACTTTCTTCCTTTCAGAGTAGGGCAATCTACAGAAAAGTTGGCAGAGTTGTATATGCAACAGATAGTCAGGCAGCATGGAGTTCCTATCAGTATTGTGTCGGATCGAGATACCCGCTTTACATCATATTTTTGGAAGAGCTTACATCATAGTCTGGGTACCAAGTTAAGATTTAGCACGGCTTACCATCTACAGACGGATGGACAATCAGAAAGGACAATTCAGACTTTAGAGGACATATTGCGAGCTTGCACTCTAGATTTTGGAGGGTCTTGGAAGAGTCACCTGCACTTGGTCGAGTTCTCATACAATAATAGTTATCAAGCCAGTATCCAGATGGCGTCATTTGAAGCACTATATGGTAAGAAGTGCAGGTCACCGCTTGCATGGGATGATATCGGAGAAAGGAAGATGTTAGGCCCAGAAATGATTGTTCAGACGGTTGAAGTAGTTAAAGGAATTAGAGAGCGACTTAGAGTTGCGCAGGATCGGCATCGTCATTGGGCGGATCAACATCGTAGGCCGTTAGAGTTTTCAGTTGGGGACCACGTATTCTTGCGGATCTCACCTACTCGTGGGGTCATTAGATTTGGCGTTCGCGAGAAATTGAGTCCGCGGTACGTGGGCCCATTTGTTATCCTTGATCGGATAGGCGATGTTGCTTATCGTTTATCACTCCCACCTTCGTTACGAGAGGTGCATGACGTGTTTTATGTATCTCAATTACGTAGGTATGTATCGGACCCAAGCCATGTCCTCGATCACTCTGAGCTGGTTGTTGGTACCAACCTGTCTTACGAGGAACAGCCTGTGTCTATTTTGGACCGAAGAGAGAAGATACTCAAGAACCGAACAATTAGTCTTGTCCGTGTTGCTTGGGGTCATCACTCCTTGGGAGAGTCAACGTGGGAACGTGAGGATGATATCCGATCATGGTATCCACACCTGTTTGACTCACAAGGTATATCTCTTTCTGTATACCTTGATTATCTTGATTTCTCATGCTTATCGCCTTATGGATAGAACTACCTGATATCGTAGATTGATGGATTTCCATATATAGTACTTGCTTTTGATATGGTAACAATGATTGCTTGCTCATTAGAATTGCTTGTATTAGTTTAGCTCTGATATTTCTATCCGGCTTGGATTTGAAATTCCGAGGACGGAATTTTTCTAAGGTGGGTAGAGATGTCACTCCCCGTTCCCGGAATGTGTATTTTTATACATGTACAACTCATGTGTATTTATTTAGTATTTATCATGTATTATTCTGTATTTAAATTCCTTTAAATTTTTATGTTAATTAATTATCTGCTCTTTAAATTTTCATGTTAATTAATTTCCTGCAAGTTTATTTCTGCAATTATATTTCTGTAATTTTATTACCTGCATTTTATTTGTTGTTTTAGTCTTATTGGGTTCGGCTTGGGTTTTCGGGTTGGCCTTGGATGGATCTGTGCAACCCGGCCCACTAGCTCCCACCTACCACCCCCTTCCTATTTAAAGCTTCCATCCCTTTCTCTCTCCTCATTATTTCATTCTCACCATTACTTCTTCTTCCTCCTCTCATTACTCCCCACCACCAACCAGCAGCAGGAGAAGGCAAGTGCAATCTTGCTTCTTGCTTGGAGAACCATTTTTGTGGTTCATTTCCCTTCCTCTCATGATTCTGAGAGAGATTATTTCTTAACGTTTTTGATTTCTGTGGCTGGTTTCTCCTAGATCTAATTTGTTATATTCTCGGTTGTCATGGGTTTTTGATCTCCCAACTTTGCGTGTATTTTCTCTGGCACTGGATCAAGGCTCCATGGGACTTGGAGTTTGGGAGATGTTTCACGCACACGTTCTTACGTGCTCGCGTAAACATCAGCCCAGCCATGCACACGTCTTTACGTGTTTGCGTGTATTTTTAGTCATGCTCATATCTTTATATGCGTGCGTAACTTTTGAGTTACGTTCACACTGTGCGTGTCTGCGTGACTTTTGAGTTACGTTCACACTGTGAGTGCGTGCGTGTATTTTAGTCAAGCTCACTCTGTGCGTGCGTGTATTTTTAGTCACGCACACATCCACGAGTCTGCGTGTATTTTTAGTCACGCACACTTCCATGAGTGCGTAGATTTTTAGTCACGCTCTCTTGTGCGTGCGTGAATTTTTCTTTCACGCACACGATGTGCTTGCTTGCGTGACTTTTTACGCTCACGCTCGCCAGCGTGTATCACTTTTCACGCTCACTGTTCACGCCCATTTTCCACGCTCACCCCAGCTAGACTTAGCGTGACTTGTTGGTCTTAAGCATAGACTTCTTGCGTGACTTTTGGCCTTAGCATAGATTTGTTGGCGTGACTTCCTGACCTGGGTGTTTTTATTTATTCCTCAACATATTCATTTAATGATGGCATGATAATTCTTCTATTATATCCTTACGCCTTTTTGCGTGAATTTCTTGATAAATCATGATATGTTAAATTTGTTAAAATAGATTGTTATGTAAAATGCGCCTTATGTCCTGATTGATCCATGGATACCCAGTATGACTAGAACTTGACCTCGAGAGTTATAGACTCGACCCTATTTGATGATAAATGACTTTCATGCCTTGTTACCATTAATGACGATGGTTATTTGACTAATTGATCATGCGTTCCTAGTTGGAACTAAGAGACTGGCTAGTCGTCTTATTAAAATGAATGAATGAGACACGTTCATGTTATGAATTATTACAATCGACTGGCTGATCCCGAAATATTGACATACATGCACATGCAGGCTTCAATCTATTTATTTATTTATTTATCTATTTATTTATTTTTTACAAAAGAAGCATGTGTCAAGGCATGATTACCGTGGTTAGATTTATTTATTTATCTATTTATTTATCTATTTATTTATTTCTTATGGTCAAGGCATGATTACCGTGGTTAGATTTGATTGTTGCATTACGCTATGTAAGACCTGCAACCTAGCCGTACTGGTATCGTTGTAGAGTTGTGCATATCGTACCCCGTACAAAAGTACTCATTTGAATGACCATGATCCACGGCATGGGATTTCACTCAACGTAGGGACTATTAAGTTAAATAAAATAATGATTGCATGGAGAGAATGGATTCCTGAGTTCTTACATGGCAGCCCCCTTGGGACGAGTAGTACCCGGCGGGCCGGCTAGTTCCCACAGATACTGTAAATCTGCCACACGGGCAGGGAACAGTATCTGCTTTTATTATTATTGTATATTGTATATTGACGGGCGTCCTGCTAGGACTCGTCTAATTCATGCATGGCGCACATGATTGACTGGATAGACTAGCCTTGCTCACACATAGTAAGAACTGAGGAATCTTTATTACATAATTCCAGGATAACTTGGGGCTCACAATAGCAAACCGTAGGATTTGATTGGCCGTTCAAGATGATTTGTTTGTGTACTGTACTACTCTGTTACCTAACTGGGATGATTAGAATGTCAGGACATGACGGGCCAACTTCTGTCCTTGTTTGGTTGGGAGGTTGGTTCGAAGTGTCGTGATATGATGTGAATCCTAGTAGCAAGCAGAGATCTATTATTATATTCTTTTACTTACCGGTTTATGTCCTTCATATCGTCCTTCCTTGTGGTACTTGCTATTAGAGGTCTAACCTCTCTGGTTTTGCATGACCAGATTTAGAGCCGGTTCCCGAGGATCCAGCGTACTTCTACCTCCAAGATGGTCAATACTAGGAGAATGATCGCAGGAGGACTCGAGTGGGTTCCTTACTTCACCGCTCGTTTTGTTAATTACCTTTATACTTAGCCGTTTGGCATCGACATGTTAGTCGGATTGTCTTGTGCTTACTTTTACATAATTGTAATTAAGTCAGACTGCAGCTGATAACAATTGTGTATACTTGCTATATCATCTAGCTATGTTTTGTAAAGCCAGATATCAAGAACATT
Source organism: Iris pallida (assembly GCA_029216955.1). Taxonomy (NCBI): domain Eukaryota; kingdom Viridiplantae; phylum Streptophyta; class Magnoliopsida; order Asparagales; family Iridaceae; genus Iris; species Iris pallida. The sequence continues at coordinate 7,597,023 of JANAVB010003398.1, read as the reverse complement.
TTGACAGAGCGTTTGGAACGCCTTACTGCTTTATCTTACATGTTCTCTATTTATGCTTCTTGATTGAATGATTGAGACAATAGATGTGAAATGACCATAGTAAGACCTTTATGTAGTAGGCACCCTCTCGTCTGGTTAGACAGCATTGATCGTATTATACGGTATTCATCTACCCGTAATACGTAGCTGGCTGAGTCATTCCCCCGCTCTCCAGTATTCTGGTTCTGGGGCGTGACAAACTACGAATAAGAATTTCGAGGACGAAATTATTTTTAAGGTGGGTAGATTTGTAGCTTCCCTTCCCAGAATTTTGAAATATTTTTTTTATTTATTTGATTTAAATGGTGATTTTTTAGATTTTATAAATAATTAAATGGTTAATTATTACGGTGGATGATTTTAGCCATAGTTGAGATTTGGAGTACAAGATGACTAGGAATCATCGCAATGATAGCTCAGTGGCATGCTTTGACTAGTGTTTTAGCCCTATTAGAGAAGGCCGAGCCATAATGATGTCCTAACTAGGAAAATCAGGCCAAGTTACGACGTAACCCTTATCAAAGATTATTTATTTATTAATTATATTATTTAGTTTTAGAGAACCCGGTTGTACCAAACTAGTGCAGATTGGATCCAAACCAAGCCCAAGCCTATGTAGACATACTTTTCGGTATGTACAAATATTTTCTAGCTTTTTGGGTAGACTTAACGATATTTCCTAAATATTTGGTTATTTATACAAAATGGGTATTATTATTATTATTATTATTATTATTATTATTTAAATAGAGTTTTAGAATATTGGTACAATTTCCTAGGGCCAGATATATACACCAAGACTCTTTGGATTATTTGTGGATTATTGGTATTATAGAGTTTATTTAGATACATGTATATATATAATATAATTTTTTTTTAATATATATATATATATATATATATATATATATATATATATATATATATTTTATATATATATATATATATATATATATATATATATATATATATATATATATATATATATATATATATATATGAATACATATATTGGTGTATACGTATATATAATATATGGAGTTTATTTAGTGGGTTTATTGGTATATGTATATATATATATATATAATATATGTGTGTAAGCGTATGTGAATATGAATATATATTATATACGTATATGAATATAAATAAATATTGTATATTGTGTATGGGTACGTATACATATAAAAATATATAGGGGTATACGTGTGTATATATATATATATATATATATTTATATAGGCATACAAGTATATGTATATATAAATACATATATGTAGATGTATATGTGTACGTATATACAAATATACACATGTATTTATATATGCGTAGGTGTATATACATAAATATATATATACGTATACATATATTTGTATATATATATATATATATATATATATATATATATATATACATACATATATATACACATTAGTTAATAATATAAGAAGTAATAGAAACAACAGCAACCCAATACTCCTCAGCCCACGAGCTGAGCCCACCCAACTTCCCAAAGCTCAGCCCCAACCCGAGCTTGACCCAGCGCTGAGAAGGCCCGACCCACTGTAGAGAAATCACTCCTACACATATACATTCGTATATATGTATAGAGAGATCCCGAGAGGAAGGAGGAACAATCAAGAAAACTCCAAACCCTAAACCACCGCCACCGCCGCCACACGACCCCCGTGGTCCGGCGACCCACCTGCCGTCGGCATGCCCACCGCGTACGGTCGGAGCCGCCTTGCGCACAGCCGGAAACCGCGCGCGTGCGGCCTGGAACTGAACGGAAGCAGCAGTAATAGCAGTTGCAACCACATACTTCACCTTACGATCACATCCTCAACGCTCGACCAATCCCCAAACCAATCGCGTAGGTATGCCCTCATATAACCCTTGTTAATCTTGATCATTTATGGTAACATCCATCGATTGGTCAAGAATTCGACACGAAATCGAGGAAAAAAACTCGATTTCTAAACGTTTTAGACTGTCCCGAAAACCCGACTTTGAAGGCCTATTTCGGTCGAATCTTCGAGCAATTTTGAAATCCACCTGAATAGGTGTTTAGACAACATATACGGCAGTAAAACCCTTTTTATGGAACCTGATTTCATTGAGTAGGTTAAATGTTATTTGATTATAAAGTTAGAAAAAAAACCCCGTTTTTAAATATTAGAAAAATCACAAAACTCATCCACACGACGTGCGTCCCGCCATTCCGGGCGACGTGGTCGTGAACCGAAGGCATCGAAAGCTGCGTAACGGCTTCGTGGTCGTGTGGACTTTGACGGAATTCAAATTGGTCGCGTGTGCGCGACGAATTCGATGCGTATCCATCAAAATTTACCGTATCGTGCGCTTTGCAAATTTCTCAATTACTTTGTGGACGCTCATCGGATCGAGACGAAACTTGCGCCAACAGAACCGTATCATTTTTTTGGTCCTGCATGCCAAGTTTGGTCCGATTCTGAGATAGTGGAATCGGAACGCCATTTTGCGGGCCCTACGGTCCGACTCAATGGGCAATTTTGTGCACGGCCCGCTGAAATACAACTTTGGACATGCAGTTTGGTTCGTATCAAAAAACCGGATCCATAGACATATAGTTTGACGATTTTAGAGACCATTGACTCTGGCACGCTTTTTGGTGCAAAGCGGGTCCAACGGCGGACATCGTTTTTGCCTAAAATTACCGTTTTGTCCCTGTGTCCAGAATTGGACTTAAGGACAGGCAATTATAGCTAATTGGACTATTCTGAGAATGTTCGTAACATTTATTTCAGCTTTCGGAGACATTTGTTATGACTTGGACTTTCTGACTTGTTGATTGGTGATACATCGTTGGTTCTCCGTGCAACCCTCAGGCAAGTATACCTTGCCGAACATATACAGTATTTACATGGTTTCTCTTTCCTTATTGTAGTCCTTGTTATATTGTCACATGATTCCATATTGTGATTGATTCGTCCTTGATTGCTTTACTTGTTCTAGATTACGTGCACGTATAGGATGTTTGACATTGCTAGAATATTGGTCTCTTTTGTTACCTTTTTCTCGTGATTGAGTTGTCAGTTTCTATATATGTCCTTGACCATTCTCGACTGGGAGTATCTTGCATTATACTACAGTTGAGACATACTATAGATTGGGAGTATCTTACATTGTACTACGACCTATAGCCGATTATTTTATCTTGATGCTTGATTGACTTGACTTGACCTGAGACATGCAATAGATTGGGAGTATCTTGTATTGTACTACGACCTATAGCATATATTGATTGATTAATTGACTTGACTTGCGATACTGTAAATTGGGAGTATCTTGCATTGTACTACGATTTATAGGAGTCTACTTGACTTTGTATCCTTTAGGAGAGAAGATCGATACTAGAATTGGCTAATCTTGACTGGGATTATCTTGTATTGTATTACAGTCAAAATCTACTATAGATTGGGAGTATCTTGTATTGTACTACAAGCTATAGAGGTTAATCGATTGATTGGTAGCCAAGTCTAGTATTACATTTCCTCATGACTCGCCGTCCTTAGATGTTCTTCTTACAGTGTCCTTATCCTCCACACCTGTTATTTACTGTCATATTAGTAGGCATGTTTTATATATCTTGCTAGTCCTCTGAGGACCTGATGATCTCTTCAGGTAGCTGATTGTACGGAGTTAGTTAGCTGAGCATGTGGTAGCTGACTTCATATGCATGATTCAGGTATTTTGTTAGTATTATTGATTACTATCTTTCTCGTGCTTTCATTATATATCCTGCTTATCAACTTAGCTTTATAGACTCATATTATTCTTAGAGTCTAATTGGACAATATGCTAATGGGCTGCAGACCATGACCCATACTTGTTCATTCTTGTTTATATAATTCATGTGGATTGAGATATAATTTTACCCATGACCTTGACAGCTTATACGTATTCGAGTCGGGCTGGAGTTCGCTCGATACGTAGCTGGCTTGCTCACGAGCTCGCGTCCAAAAACCGGATGCGGGTCGTGACAATTTTATATCCCTTTGCTCGTGCGTTAGATAACCGTAGTAAAAGATCGCAACCTTAAATTCTTCAAATCTACTCTATCCTAAAATCGTGTCTTTATTTAAGTCGAGAATAACATTTTCGGGGCATATAGATTCCAAGCCTCTCTAGAATATAGGGTTCTTGAATTAGCAAATGATTGGAATAGATTGGCTCTAATTAAACTAATAAACTGTGGTTCATAGCATCCACTCCTATCCGTATCACCTGATGATCTCTACCATGACTTTGATATTTGAAGCGCAACACTAGCCTTTTCCTTCCAACAAATTTCACACTCAGGAACTAAACCAATCAAACCACACACATGACATACATGTTCCAAATGAACGCACCTTCCTGTGCTCCATTTCAATTATACCACATATAGGATATATTTTCCGTAGAACAAACCATAGATGCCCATTTTTGTTCCATTTGAATTTAAACCATACAATATCGACCCATCCCATTAACTAAACTGAATACCAATGATCTATGCATGACGCATCACACCTATGACCTATGGATTTCACGCAAGCAAGCATATGCCTCCTATATGATACCAAACACCAACCCGCATACCTTAGTCGTTATGACTTAAAGATTTAAAACACTTACATAATCAAGTTTTATAGAAAGGTTTCCTGTACTTACTAAGGACTCCCATCTCTTGGCCCATGAACTCGTCTTTCCCTAAATTTCTTTAATCTCATCTCTTAGTACATGTGTTAGGCGATGATGAAATTCTTTTGAACCAACACATTTTAGACGTATTCAAACAAGAGATTCCTACTATCGTACTGAAGTATGACTCCTATAGAAATAATATTAACGATAATAATCCTCCTATGGAAGTTATTAACCAAGAACACCATGCCAACATCTAAGTTTCCTTTGGGACCCGTAACTACGGTCAGTAATGTCCAATTCTCATGCCTCTCTTTAAAAATTGTCCCTCTCAGAGTCTAGTAGCGGTAATTCTCGCGGTTAACAAATTCTATAAGCTGGGTAGAGTCTTGGATGAAGAATACCCTATATGGTAGAATATGACGATAACTCGAATTCCAGTAATAACCACCTCCTCCCTCTTTTTGAAAATCGCATTACGATTTGACGTACGTACTTACCTTCCCTTCGTATTAATTTTGCTGTTCCTTGATATTATATTTATTTTAATTTCGAGGACGAAATTGTTATAAGTTGGGTAGGATATAAACCTCCAAATTTTTAGAAAATTTATTTTCTTATTTAATGTTCATTTCTCAGTATTATATTTTTTAGAATAATAATTTATAGAAATATATAAATTCAGTTCTATATATGTATTTTGACCTCTAGATGTTATCTTATCTTTTTACTAGAATAAATTATGTATATATGTGTTTAGTGTATATACATATATAGAAAATGTATAAAAATATATATATATTATTATATAGTAAATAGATGTATGAGCTAGAAATATGTTTCATAATTTATATTGATTATATGTTTAAGTATCTAAAGTTGTTTTATTATTTTCAATTTTATAAGGTATAAAAGAATTATATATAAATATATATATATATATATATATATATATATATATATATATATATATATATATATATATATATATATATATATATTATATATATATATATATATATGAGGAAAATGTACCTAAGGTCGACCTTAGGTAAGTTACCTAAGGTCGACCTCATTTTCCTCACTTTACAACATTTTTTTTTTGAATTTTTTTAATGGGATTCATCTACACCTTATTGATTGGCAACATACCAAATTTCAAGTGATTATAATATTGTTTAGCCCCCTATCTATCCCTTGCAAAATCGACGGTCTAAAACTTTGCTGCTACACCGTCGATTTTGCAAGAGATAGATAGGGGGCTAAACAATATTATAATCACTTGAAATTTGGTATGTTGCCAATCAATAAGGTGTAGATGAATCCCAAAAAAAAAATTCAAGAAAAAAATGTTGTAAAGTGAGGAAAATGAGGTCGACCTTAGGTAACTTACCTAAGGTCGACCTTAGGTACATTTTCCTCTATATATATATATATATATATATATATATATATATATATATATATATATATAATATATATATATATAAAATAAATTGATAGAGCATTTTTTTATAATGGGTTATAGTTATTGCTAAAAAAAAGTAAGAAAAAGAAAAAAAAAACTAGTATATGTTTAGTATATAAAAAAAATTTGAGAGATTTTATTTTGGTATCTTTTTATATTTTATAAATATTTTTATAAGAAGATTTGGATATACTCTATATAGTTATATAGTAAAAAAAAAAGCATTGGGCTGCTGTCCCTGAAGGGAACAATACCCATACTCGCAACCCCCTCCAAAATATAGAAACTGCCAACCCTTCTCCCTTATATATACTAGTCACCTGTACGTGCGTTGCACGTATAAAAAAAAATCAATGATAGTATTACTAAAGTATATAAAAATTTAAATTATATTAGAATATTTTAAACATTATTTTAATATATTTTAATATGATTTGTTATGATTATTTTTTAATTATGACATGTTTTTAATTAGATAATATTATGTAGTTAGTTTAAACATAATTTTAGTTTTAAATATATTCTAGTATTGGGTGGTTTTTAATTTTTTTACGTGAGGAGAGAGTTCGATTATCCACACAGAAGATAAAAAAAGGTAGTCAATTTTAAAATTTTATTATATTTTAAAAAAGGATGGTTGATGATATATACAGCTTAGGAGGCTCAAGATTGAGCTATTTTGAAGCCCATTTATAAAAGTAGAGATGTATATGTTGCTTATAAAAAAATTGGAAATCAAAACCCTAATCACCTGCACCCTCACCCTAGCCCGACGCGCGCACTGCCACCTTGCCGCCACCTGACGGCTGACCACCGGCCCGGACCACGCAACAACGCAGCAAAATTGGGCAGCAGCGACAACAGCATCAGTAATAGAAATTACGGCAGTAGGCAGCCCCAAAGCCATATTCACGATGTCATTTCTCCACAACCAGTTGACTATTTTTTGAACCAATTGAACAGATATATTCCCAACCTAAGCCCCTATAATTCCCATCAAATAGTTTGTTTTAGTTCGCTTCGTGCGTGACGAGAAACGTGTTCCAAAATCGAGGAAAATTTTGATTTTTCTAAACTTAGAACTGTCCTAACCACCCATATTTGCTGTCAAATTAAGACCAGGTCATCACAAATTTTAGAAAACCGTTTGAATAGAGTTTTAGACCACCTAAACAAAATTAAAACCTTATTTTTAGTTTTATTTTTAGATGACTATATTATGTTTAAAATTAATTCCAAATTAGAGAAAAACCTATTCCTAAAATATTGAAAAACCTCGATACGGAGTCCGTCCCGACAAACTGGAGGACTTGGTCATGAACGAGTCACTTCAAAAGTTGTGTACGTACTTTATGCACATGTGGGATTTGACGGAACTCGAATTGGTTGCGTGTGCGCGACGAATTCGATGCGTATCCGTCAAATTTTTTCATATCGATGATTTTCCAAATTGGCCAATTATTTCGTGAACGTTCATCATCTCGAGGCAAAACTTGTGCCACTAGGACCACATCATTTTTCTAGTCCTGTGAGCCAAGTTAGATCCGCTTCTGAGAAGGTCGACCAGAACGATATTTTGGCGGGCCTGCGACCTGATCCAACTAGCAAAATTGTGCATGGCCCACCAGAATCCAACTTTGGACGTACGGTTGGGTTTGTATTGTCAAACCAAACCCATAGACATATAGTTTGATGACTTTAGAGACCATAGGTACTAACACACTTTTTGGTACAAAATGGGTCCAACGGCGGATATCGTTTTGACCCGAAATTACAATTTTGTCCCAATGTCCACAATTAGATTTTTAGCTAGGTGTTTTTAGACATCTCTTTTACCAAAAATATTCATGATATTTATTTCTATATCCGAGGGCGTTTGAGGGATTTGATCTTTCATTGCTTCACTGATCTGACAATTCAAGCTACTCGATAACGTCATTTTACACACAACCTCAGACATGATATCTTGCCATATTTTACTGCTAATATTTAGTTCACATTTTTTGTTATTGCATATCATTGCCTGTTTATTTTTAGATTTTCCTGTTGCCTTCTTGATACGGTTCATACTTACTTGCTTTCAGTTATATATAATGCTAGTCGTATTTTTTTTGCTTGCTTCTAATTTATGCATATGGACCTAGAAGTTAAGGAACTACCATCTGTTAGTGTACTTTATAACGTTTGTCACGACTGTGCCACGATTATGAGTAAGATATGAGTAGCAAGTAGAGGTACTTGCATGTTGGCTGATCACCCGTGTGCATGTGTTAGGTCTAACAGCTAATAGAGGCATGTTAGATGGCTTAGCAGTTAGTAGAGGTACATAGTCGTGGATACAACTTAGATAAGTACATTGGGTGGGGATAACATTACCTTGTCGTATGGGCTACGATTACACCTTCCTTTTGTAACCTGGAAGCTCCGTTGGAGATACGGGTAAGCTTACCCTCTTAGGTTGGCTACCGACATTATTGAATGTTATGAGCTTGGTCACTAGTGCCCAAGTGGAGACTAGGGGTGAGCAAATACCAACCGCTACCGAAAAATCGACCGAATACCGATTAAAAATATCCTGAAAAACCGAACCGAAATTATGTACCGATACCGAATTACTGAACCGATTAAAATATGGTATAATGGTAGTGGTAACGGTTTGAATGTAATACCATACCGAAAATACCGAATCGAATCGATTATATATATATATATATATATATATATATAAGAAAAAAAAAAATATATATATATATATATATATAAAATATATATATATATATATATATATATATATATATATATATATATATATATATATATATATATATATATATATATATATATATATATACATTTTTTTCCTTAGAATGTTGTTCGTGATTAATTTTATATTACTCTTTTTTATTTTTATCTTTGTTTTAGTTCGAAATTAGTTTGTTAGAACTTAAAATGGATTTTGGTGGACTTGAAGTTATCTTAAGAATGCTAAGAATTGAGTTTTGGTCTTTTGAGCTTATATTTTTGTGTTTTCATATAATTTTGAAATGAATTTTAGTGTACTTAAACTTATACAAAGAATTAAACTTAGTGATTGTGTTTGATCTTTTAAGCTCTTTTTAGGTGTTTGTGACTTGTTACATATTATTCTAATAAATTTGATTAATTACTTGCTTGATAGAGGCTTGGCTTTGAAATTTAATGCTTCAAAAAAAAGTAAAAAAATATTTTTCTAGGTTAAGAGGTTTATATTAAGTGTGTTGATTGATCAAATGTTAAATGGTAAAATAACGATGCCGAACAAAAACCGACCGAATACCGATTTAACCGAAACTGAAAAAAACCGATTCTAAATGGTACGATATTGGTATTGATTTTTTAAATACTGATTTTAAAAAATACTGAAAAATCCAACCAAATACCGACCGATTATACCGACGCTAACCCCTAGTGGAGACTATATCGGATCCCATTTATAGCCAGGAGTGCCCATGCATCGAAGGTTTGTTCTTAACTGCATGGACACAATAGAATGGTTAGGTGACCCTATTTGAAGTCATGTCACCCCCGTTCTAATAGTGGCATGGGACAATATCGCATCATTTAATATTGTGCTACCCTTGTCCTTGTTTGGTTGTAGGGGTATAGTCCACCATTTCGATGATGGAATATTGGGTCGTGCTATGATTTGGACTATTTACTTTTACTTGTGACTTTTGTGACATATTTATATTCAGTTTTTATGGCATATTCTTCTTGTATCTTGTTACGTCCCTCTGAGGACCTGTTGAACTCTCCAGGTGTGTGCTTTCATGACTTTTCGTAGGTGCTCTAGCCAAGAACGTAGTCTTTACTTTTCTACCGTGGATGATTGCTCTTGGATCGTCCTTTGTTACTTTTGCAAATTTCTTCCTTGTATTTTTTTCATTTAAAATAGTTGGTAGTGGATTTGTCTCCGCCCAACAAGCTTATACAAATGACAAGTTAAAGTTGATTTTATGATTATTATTATTCTTTATATTGTGGATGAGATTAGTTGTCTTAGATTTATTGCATTTACAGCCTACCTATATTTATTATACGGCTGGTATGTCTACGTATCTAGTCCTCCGTATTTTGGGACTGGGGCATTACAACAATATCCAGGCTTCCTTCAAGATCCATGACTGTGGTTAGAAGAGCCCAATATTCTAGTACCTCCCCTTAGAAATTGTCCTTCTCGGTAGTCTTGTAACTGCAATTTTTGTGGCTTATCAAAGTATGGCTATATATATATATATATATATATATATATATATATATATATATATATATATATATTTCAAATCCCCCTCGGACGACTGGATGACTTATATAGCCACAGTCCGACTTGGAAAAATGATACCTCAAAAAAAACCAATATATATATATATATATATATATATATATATATATATATATATATATATATATATATATATATATATATATATATATATATATATATATATATATTTGCATCTAATCTCTCATCCCTTATATTAAGATTTATTTTTATTTCGAGGGCAAATTTTTTTATAAGTTGGGTAGGATGTAAACTCCATGATTTTTTTCAAAATTTTATTTTATTTAATATAATTTAGGGTATTTTCCTGTTAAATAAATAGATTGTTATTTTAATAATTTTAGTTAATATTATAGGTAGAGGGTATTAACTACATTATACATATAAAATAAATTACTTTTCTAAGATATTTTATTAAATTATTTTAGACAATATTCTTTGATTTTTGGAATTTTAGAAATATTTTTACATGAATTATTTTTGCATGTATACATATGTATATAGGTATATAGATATATAGTGACTTATAAAACAAAACAAACAAAGAAATCTTCCAGCAATGTACCGACCTACCCGACGATTTTGCCCCACCCTAACCACTACACAGCCGATGGCCCATCGCCAGAGCCACCTAAGAGCGCACGAGCGTTGTCGCACAGCAGCAAACACTGAGTTCGACCTCAACTTTGGGGATGAATTTCACCGTAGTTTCCCAATCGATTTGCGAATCGATTTCTCAGGTGTATACCTAACCCTACCCTCTTCAACTTCATTCAATTAGTCTGTAAGTAACCGTCGTAGATCGCTTAAAAATTGGCTCAAAGTCGATAAAAAATCAGGTTCGCAAACATGAAATATAACAGTCTAACACCCCAACTTAGAAGACAAACCATTGTCAAACCATCAAAAAAAATTTGAATTCTATTTTAACACAGTTTTGTACAACCTATAAGGCTTTGAAACCCTTTTTCTTGTTTTAATTTCATCGAGTGTATGTCAAGAAAACGAATTTCTAAAATCAAAAAAATGATTTTCAAAACAGTGAATTTTTAAAAAACTTTTCCGATATGGCGTTCGTCCCGACAAACTGGACAATATAGTCGCGATCCAAAATAATCGAATAGTGCGTATCAACTTCGCCAACGTGTGGGATTCGACGAAACTCAATTTGGTTGTTTGTGCACAATAAAATTGAGACGTCTCGATCGAGATATCCCGTATCGGGCCTTTTTCAAACTAGCCCATAACTTTGTATACGTTCATCACCTCAAGATGAAACTTGTGCCACTGGACTCATTTTATTTTTCTAGTCCTGTGAGCCAAGTTTGGTCCAATTCAAAGAAGGTCAACCGGAACATTATATTGATTGGCCCATGACCCGATACAATGGGCGATATTGTGCATAACTCACCAAAATCCAAATTTGGTCATACGGGTGAGTTCATCTCATCAAACTAGATTCGTAGACATATAACTAATGACTTTAGAGATCGTAGAATTTGGCACACTTTTTGGTACAAAGCAGGTCCAACGGAGGATACCAAATTGGCCAAAATTATGATTTTGCCTGTGTCTAGAATTGGACTTATGGATAGGCGATCTTAGATATTTTCTTATGCTGTAAACGTTCGTGTTATTTATTTCAGCATCCGAGGACGTTTGCGGAAGTTGATCTTCATTGCTCATTTGAGTCTAACGATTTGAGTTACTAGATACTGCCATTCTTCACACTACCTCCAAGCAAGATACCTTACCATATTTAATGTTTATAATTATTTTTACATCTTTATTGTTTAATTATTGCATATTTACTGTTGTTTGTTTCTAGTTCATCTAGTTGTATCTCTGTTACTGTTCATGATTTACTTTATTGTGCTTCCAGTTATACATGATGCCAGTGCTAGTCCTCTTTTCATTCCTATCTTTAAATTATGTATATAGACCTAGAGTTAAGGGACTACCTCTTATTAGTAAGCATTTCTTTAACTTTGACATAGATGTGCCATGAGATGTGTGTGAGTTGTAAGTAGCATATAGAGACAACTTGCGTGTTGGCTGATCACCCGAGCACCTACATTAGGTCTAACGGCCAAATAGATACATGATAGGAGACTTATCAGTTAGTATATATAGAATATCGTGGTTACGAAATAGATAGGAGCATAGGATGGGGAGAACAGTTCCTTAACGTATGGACAACGTCTGCACTTATCCATTGTAACATGTGAGCTCTGCCGAAGATGCATGTAAGATCACCCGTACTGTTACTGATTACCTCTGACGTTCACGAAGCATTACGGACGTAGGCCCCTGGTGCCTAGAGAGGGGACTATGCCAATCCTATATAGCTAGAGTGCCTATGCATTGAAGGTTTATTCGTAACTGCACCTTCATAGTAGAATGGTTAGGTGACATTAGTTGATGTCATATCGTACTCCATTCTAATCATGGCATGGGACAGTATCACATCATGGAATAGTGTACCATCCCTTGTCCCTTGTTTCGTTGTAGGGATGGCCCACTGTTTCGATGATGGGATGCTGAACCTTGTTATGGTTCAGACTATTTTACACTTTCACACGATTTTGTGACATATTTTATATTCAGTTTATATGGCATATTTTTTGTATCTTATTATGTACCTCTAACGACATGGTGATCTCTCCAAGTATAGGTGTTTACTACTTTTTATAAGAGTTCCAGCCAAGATTGTGATCTTCTCTCTATCAAAGGTGACACACTCTTGGACCATTCTTGCTGCTTATATTCTTTATTTTATTATTTCCTTTCCATCTAGTTTAATGCTTGGTAGTGGATTTGCCTCCATCCAGCAACATGTACAATGATATTTATAGTTAACTTTTTATAATATCTTTACTCACTTATTTTTGTTGATAAGATTAGTGAGACATGACTATTTATATACTGTATTTACAGCTTACTTATATTTATTATAAGGCTGGCAAGTCACATACATATTTTTACATAATTTGGGACTAGGGCGAAACATGTACACATCTCTGAAAGCCACGAGGTGATCCTTAGAGTTTCTAGGATGAAAGAGAAAGTCTTTGGAGTCACGGGAGTGGTGGTGGAGTGCTCAAAAATTGCGAAGGAGGGGTGCAATGGGGGTCGGCCTAGGGCTTTGATGCCGCCAGCCTAGACTACTGTGGTGGTCGAATTTTAGGGCATGGGGAGAGGGGAGGCTTCTTTGTAGATGTTAAAATATAAAGTTTAGGTCTTTTTTGTGTTAGGGTTTTTGGCTTTGGTTTGATTTGATTTGGTTGAGATTTGGTCCACCAATCAATGGTATTGTAATGGGTATCTCTAGGTTCTAAATTTGAAAATATAAAATATTGGGTCAAAGTGCATTGAACCTATGCATGTGGGCTGCCATTTAGTTGATAAAAAATCAATCAAATATATATCTAATAGGCTTTGGCAACCTAGGATAGGCTACTAAGTTGTTTGAGGTAGGGTTAGGTCTAAACAATTTACCGAATCAAATTCAATCCCAAAAATGCAAATAATGGATCTTGTGTGCCATTTGAAAATAAATAGCACATGGAAACTCAATTGAATGGGACACCATTGGTATACTTGTATTAGGCTCAAAGTAGGTCAAAATTATATATTGGGTCGAATGAGTTGGATGACCACCATCAGGAACAGGGGATAGACTACTTTGACACGTACGCTCCAGTAGCTCGGATGACCACCATCAAGATGTTAATCGCTCTAGCAGCTATACATAAGTTGGTGATACATCAGATGGATGTAAAGACCGCATTCCTGAATGGGGAGCTGACCGAAGAGATTTACATGCAACAGCCAGATGGATTTTTCGTCAAAGGTCTTGAAGACAAAGTCTGCAAGTTGGTGAAATCATTGTATGGTTTGAAACAAGCTCCCAAGATGTGGCATGAAAAGTTTGACAAAGTTATTAGGTCAAACGGCTACAGAGTCAGCGAGACGGACAAATGTGTTTACACAAAGTTCGCTGATGGAAGAGGAGTCATCGTTTGTCTGTACGTGGACGACATGCTAATCCTAGGTACGGATATAGGCTGTGTCGCAGAGACAAAGAAGTTTCTCTCAACCAAGTTCAGTATGAAGGACTTGGGGGATGCAGATGTCATCTTGGGCATAAAGATCATCCGGACAGACACTGGAGTAGCGCTGTCACAATCTCACTACATTGAGAAGATGCTCACACGCTATGGGTATAAGGATCTTCCAGGGATCGATACGCCATACAGGTGTGATCGGAAGCTGAAGCCAAATTTAAGGGAAAGCGTAAGGCAGCTGGAGTATTCTAGCGTTATCCGAAGTTTGATGTACGCAACCACTGCTACAAGGCCTGACATAGCTTTCGCCGTGGGAATGCTGAGTCGGTTCACAAGCAACCCAGGGGTTGAGCACTGGAAAGCTTTGAAGTGGGTGATGAGATATCTCAAGAAAACTCAGACATATGCACTGCACTACAACGGGTATCCGACAGTAGTGGAAGGCTTCAGTGATGCTAGATCAGAGGTAGAAAGCGAGAGATCCACAGGTGGATGTCTTTTCCTTGGGTGGAGATGCTATATCGTGGAAGTCGAAGAAGCAGACTATACTCTCTCGTTCCTCCATGGAATCTGAATTCTATGCACTTGAAGCTGCAGCAGATGAAGCAGAATGGCTTCGGAAGCTCACGTATGATCTTCCAGTAGTTGGGGCTCAGATACCGGCGATACCGATATACTGTGACAACCAGGCGACTGCGGCGGTGGCATCAAATGACCTCTTCAACGGGAAGAAGAGGACTGTGCGGTTGAAGCACAGGGCAGTACACGATCTTATCAAAAGAGGTGTAATTGCAGTGGTTGATGTTCGGAGTCAGGAGAACCTGGCAGATCCGTTCACAAAGGGCCTCAAGCGCCAGTTGGTCGATGACACAGCTTGTAAAATGGGCTTGAAGGTATTCTGATAGTGTGTCTTTGTAATCCTACCATAAAGTTTTATGCTATTAGTTTAAAGAGAAATCTACTAGGCATCTAACTTTTGGTTCAAAGGAGGATCACTGACTGGGAAACTATCAGGTAACAGTGGGTACTTGTTCTCTGGAACATGGAAGGGATACGGACCCATAACCACTGTTGTCTACTATGTATTTTTCTGCGAAAAAAAAACAGATCCTGTGGAAGGTTGGCTTAAACGCCTTAATGAGTTCTCAGGCAGAGTGAATACCTGGTGTGCTTTACAGGAAGCACGGTAGAGCAGCACTACAAGGAGTGAAACTCCATGCTACAGTGGGGTGACTCCACCATGAGGTTCCCAGGTAGGGGTAATGCCTCGGCTTTGCAAGCCAAGTCACAGCGGCGTAGCACCGCAAATAGGCAGGTAGCCTAATGTTGTATGACGTAATTAAAGAGTTGTAGACAGCACTACAAAGGGGAGGATGGCCCCATGTTACAGTGGCACGACACCACGATGAGGTACCCAGGTAGGGGTAAAGCCTCGGCATTACAAGCCATGTCGTTGCGGCGTAACACCGCAAGGAAGCTTTAGGCTTCATGCTGGATAGTTTGGCACTACAAAGAGGCTTGTGACCTCATGCTACAGTAGTATGACACTACGATGAGGTTCCCAGGTAGGGGTAATGCCTCGGCTTCAGGCCATGTCACAGCGGCGTAGCACCGCAAGAAAGCGCAAGGCTTCATGCCATATCTCTTTAATAAAGAACTCACCTATAGTGTATGGAAAGAGATATCAGACCGTCTCTTGAGGGTAAATTTGTAGACGCCCAAAATTATACACTGAAACCAGGCTGGCACATGGCCTTTAATGTGCAGCCAGAAGCACACGTAACTACACTTTGTGAGTGGGAAGAATTACAATTATGGTGCAGAATTCAAGGCGTAGTCCATTCTTGTATCACATTGTTATTTAACCCATGCGGGAAGATTCAAGTCGTCAGCGACATCTATCCTAATGCAAAATGGACAGTTACTGTGGGGAACGCTCAATCCTGGACACATATATATGTTGTGATATGTGGGGGATTGTTGGTGCTTTCTTTACATGGAGAGAGCTTGCTCTCAACATGCCTTGTAAATTTTAGTCCCACATCGGAAATGCACCATGAGTTATTTCAACATATATACTTGGGTGTGTTGTTGAGAGAAGCACATGGGGTGGTGACCCTAAGGAGGAAACCATGTGGGTGATTTTACGAGGTAAGAATAAGGCTCCAAGGATTAAGCATTAATAATTTTGTCATTCTCTTGGATTAATTCCATTTAGAGCTAAGCCCCAAAGGGGCTTAGCGACTCGGACTCGGACTCGGTCCCGGCGGTCTATGCGGCTCATGCGGTCCATGCGGTCCATGCGGTCCATACGGCCCATGCGGTCCACGCGGTCCATGCGGTCCATGCGGCTCATGCGGTCCATGCGGCCATTAGGCTCATGCGGCCAGGCTGCTGCTGCTGCCGCATGGAGGGATCCGCTGACTGTGCAGATTACAAATCAGTAATGGAAAGCCTGAATCAATGCGATTAAATCAGATCCTATCTTTGTGGGATTTAAATTAATTCAGATCCTATCTTTGTGGGATTTGAATTAATTTCGTGGGATTTGAATTAAATTTCGTTGCTATCTTTTGGGATTTGATTCAATCTTTCCATAACTGAAGAGGCGGCTAGGGTTTCCACCCTCTCTCTATATATACTCTCTTCCGGCCTCCTTTGTGACTACTACGAAATTACAAGTCAGAAAAGGAGAAAGAGATAGAGAGTTGCTGCCGCCATTGCAAGTCCATCTGAGGAGTCTGAACAGAGGTGACTTCGAGCGTTCCACAAGTTCTTCAACTTGCTGGTTCCTGGAAGCAGATCGTGTGGGACGAATCTTGCTTTGAGCAACGGTGTTTTGACACCCCAGCATTGTTCTTCTTCTTATCTCTCTTTAGTTTTATTGTAACTCGTTCTGTTCCAATTGCAACACGTATGCAAGGAAGAACGAGAGACCTTCTCTTCTCTTTTTCCCTCCTTCATATTGTAATTTGGCTATTTGATTTATTGTACCATCGTAGATCTTGAGTTTGATCACTGCAAAGTTTTGTGTGACATCTCAGATCTCGATTGCATTTGTTTTTCATCTTTGATCAAGCCCCGGGACTAACAATTTTCATCATTGTCAATTTGTTATAATCGTGGCCTTTGAGCTTGTTGTCTAGTTGGTGCAACAACCTGAAGCCTGTTGAAGACAAACGGTCTAGTAAATGTTTCGTAATGCTTGGAACAACAACATTGAATTGTTATCTCCTGACAATGTTTAATAGTTGTCCATGGGTGGAGCTGAGGCGGCTTCTATATTACCGGGAGTCTTTCTTTTTTGATTGAGGTAAGTTAACCCCAGCAGGAATGTTACCCCCAGCGGGAACTGTACCATAAGAGAAAGTATTTTCAGAGGAACAAAATATGTTTTGTTATTCTTGGAAGTTGTATCAGTATAGTGCTTCCAATCGTTGAAGTCAAATACTAGGTTAGAAATTGATGATGTAACTTTTCTTTCGCTGGACAGTCTTCTGGGCACAGCAGCATTTTTGATATTCTCACATGAGACCATTCATTTTTCGCACAGTATTTGTTGAAATTTCTTATCTTGTGTTTCCATTACGAAATGGCAACCAGCATCCAAGATTCATCTTGTTTGTTCACAATCATGTTTTACCGTTGTTGAAACTTGGGCAACAACATTTTTGTTTACTTTGCATTCACATTGCTTTCGCGTGGAAGATTTTACTGTTTCTCTCCAGTATTGCACTAGACATCAGCATAATTTTTATGTTTTTATGTGAAAACGTTAGTCTGCCAGAAACTTTCTGTTCTGTCGTTGTTGAAGCTTGAGAAGGAAAGCATAACCTGTTTGCCGTATGTGAAGTATTACTCTTGCTGGCAGTAGGTTGTTTGCTCTTGCATATCACTTATAACACAATGCCACGGACTCTTCTAGCATCATAGTGTTTTCTTCTGCTAGAAATGGTACGTGACTTGTTTGAATCAACTAGTATGTTGTTGTTGTTTCTTCGCTGCCTCTTTGTTACTAGAGACTCAACTTGGCTTTACATAGAATTTGATTTACTGACTCATTATGGATGCTGATAGTCTATGTGCTCGCCAGTTTTCTTGCCTTTGGACTCGGTACCAGGATATATGGCTTGTGATTTTGGCAGCCATATGTTGCTAACATAGTTGTCAATATTCTTTGCAATGCCAGCTAGGTGGGATATCTTTATGTCACAACGTGCTCTGGATAGGCTAGCAGCAGAGACCCCAAACTTCATCTTCTTGAATTTTTGTTAGTCAAAAGTTGGACGAAAGACTTGATTTGTAAATAGATGATATAGTTAGACGCGAAGGCACTGCGGAAACTCGTTGCGATCAGATGCGTGACGGCTTGATGCAACGCGTACGTTACATGGTCAGCGTAAAACATGTCGAATCGTGGATATGGTTACCACTACAAAAAATACTGTATGTTACCGACGGAACTTACCAACGAAAAATAAAACGTCGTGATTTATCGACGGATTAGCGACTAACTAGCGACTGATTTTTTATGTAAAATATACTAAAAATAATCGCCGCTAGATTCGTCGGTAGTTAGTCGCTAATCATTAGCGACTACTTTCCAACGGAAATTTTCGTCGCTAAGCTGCTGTAAAAGTTAAAAGATAACACTTTTTTCCATTCTCAAAATTTTCACCAAACACAAATTTCTCCCCAAACTTCTTCCTTCCTCCTCCTCCAACCTCCTCCTCCACAGACCCCCTCCTCGGCGGCGACCTCCCCCTCCGATCCCCTCCTCCTCCTCCGACTTCCTCCCCCTCCTCCTCGGCAGCGACCTCCCCCTCCGACCTCCTCCTCCTCCTCCTCCTCCTCGACACACCCCCTCCTCGGCGGCGACCTCCCCCTCCGATCCCCTCCTCCTCCTCCGACTTCCTCCCCCTCCTCCTCGGCGGCGACTTCCCCCTCCGACCTCCTCCTCCTCGGAGGCGACCTCCCCCTCCTCCTCGGTGACCTCCTCCGACCTCCTCCTCCCCACCTCCGATCCCCTCCTCCTCCGACCCCCACACCCCCTCCTCCTCGGCCCCCTCCTCCTCGGGTAATTTTTTAAAAAATTTGTTACTTCTTTTCATATTTATATTACGTGTTTAATTAACCTATACTTGGATACGGAAATTATGACACAATATAGTAGCTAGGATTTTGGACACTGACACTGACACTGACACAATGTAGTTGCTAGGATTTTGGGCCGATACCAACCCAATTTCGATATTACCGATTTTGATATCGATACTCATAAGAATGGTATGATACCGATAAGGCCGATACTAACTCAATTTCGATATCGATACTTATAGGAATGGTCGATATTACCGACTAAGGAATGGTATGATACTTACAATGTAGTATCGATAAGGCCGATACTAACCCAATTTCGATATTACCGATTTCGATATCGATACTCATAGGAATGGTATGATAACAATTTCGATATTGATACTATAGGAATAGTCTGATACCGATTTCGATATCGATACTCATAGGAATGGTCGATATTACCGACTTCGATATCGATACTCATAGGAATGGTCGATATACCGATTTCGATACCGTTACACATAGGAATGGTCGGTAATATCGATACTCATAGAAATGGTATGATACTAACAATGTAGTATCGATAAGGCCGATACTAACCCGATTTCGATATCGATACTCATAGGAATGGTATGATACCAATTTTGATATCGATACTCATAGGAATGGTCTGATACCAATTTCTATATCGATACTCATAGGAATGGTCGATATTACCGACTTCGATATTGATACTCATAGGAATGGTCGATATACCGATTTCGATATTGATACAATTAACCTTGGTTGTTACAATTAGGTACTAAATTAATTTTTACTTGTATTTACCCAATATATGGTTTGGTGCAGAATTGGTTTGAACAATGAGTCGATACTTAGTTGACTGTTCGTGGATGTACAATCGACGACATGAGAGCAAGATTGGTTTGACAGATGATTTCAAGGCGGGTGTCGATGAATTTCTTAGATACGCCAGTAGCCAACCTTATTTTATGGATGGAAGGCTCATAAAGTGTCCTTCTGTCAATTGTCGTAATATACCATTCAGAGAGGTAGATCTCGTGAGAGAGCACCTCTACAAGAAGGGTTTCGTACTGAACTACAACGAGTGGACGACTCAAGGAGAACCTTTGGTTCAACAATATCAGTACTCCTTCAATACGGAGGTGGGAGAACCCAATCTTGGAGACCACTTCCAATATCGTCATCGAAAGTTGGCACGTGAGTTGGTATTTGATGCGGCTTGTGCCAATCCAAGTTTTGATCCGGGGATCCAAATCCTGTTGCAAAGGAGTTCTATGATATGTTCAACTATACCGATATACTCCGTTATTTTCGGGTTATGATTCTCATTCTGTCCTGTCGGTGGTGATGCGGTTATTGAACCTTAAGTTTGATTTTAACTTACCTCAAGAATGCTACGATCGGATAATTCAGTTTGTTAGAGAGTTGCTGCCAAAAGGAGCGAAGGACTGGCCAGAAAACTTTTACAAGTCGAAGATGATGATACGAAAACTTGGATTAGGCTACGAAAAGATAGATTGTTGCCAAAATAACTGCATGTTGTACTACAAGGAGAACAATGATAAATACAAATGTATTTTTTGTCACGAGGACCGGTACAAGCCCATTCGGGGCAAAGGAAAATCAACTGCACGAGCAAGGTTGCGCCCCTACAAATACATGCAGTTTTTGCCGATCACAAAGAGGCTATAATGAATGTATATGTCCTCTTTTTTTTTTTTTTTTTAAAACCAAAGCCGGTGGACGACTCCACCCGACCTTGGCTCGGAGGCCGTGGCCACCGCCATCCAGCCACCTTCGTGGAAGGGAGGGCTCGAACCCGGCCCTCACCTCCGATGCACGGTGGTGTTACCAGTACACCAGGACTCGATGTGCAATATATTTGTCCTCAAATACTACAGAACACATGCATGGCATAGTAAAGAGAGGAAGATGGATGAAGAAAATTTTCTCACCCATCTGATGGAGAGGCATGGAAGCATTTTGATCGATGTCATCCTGGATTTGCTGCAGAGCCTAGGAATGTTCGGCTGGCTTTATGTTCTGATGGGTTCACTCCTTTCGGACAGTCGGGAGCTCAGTACTCTTGTTGGCCGGTAATTTTGACTCCTTACAATCTACCACCGTGGATGTGCATGAAGACTCCTTATATGTTCTTGACACTTATCATATCCGGTCCAAAATCCAAAAAATAACATCGATATCTACTTGCAGCCATTTGATAGTTAGAAAAGGTGTTTCCTTTCGGCTTTTTTGACATTGTGCAAGTTAGAAAAGGTATTTCTACTCAGCTTATTGACATTGTGCAAGTTAGAAAAGGTGTTTCCTCTCGACTTTTTTTATAGTATGCAACATTTGCCGACTCATCTTGCATACGAAGCACGTATCGGTGCTCCCATCCATTATCGATGGATGTATCTATTTGACAAGTATAAAATATTTAATTATCTAGTACTAATAATTATTTTATTCAAACAGATCTAATATTGAATATATTATTTATAGATATCTATATCACCTGAAGAAGAAGGTGGGCAATAAGGCCCTTGTAGAAGCTTCGATATGCGAAGCATATATTATTGAGGAGGTCTCAAACTTCTGCTCAATCTACTTCGATACTCATGTCAGAACAAATTGGAATAGATCACCAAGAAATGATGAAGGTGAGGTCGATGAACCGAATTATGGAATCCGTACTATCTTCAATGTTGGTGGCAAGCCTACAAGTGCTTCTAAGTTACGGTGGTTGGAGGACGATGAGTTTGAAGCTTCTCATCGGTATATTTGCCTAAATAGTAGTATAGAGAAGATGGAAGATATAAAGAAGTAAGAGACATAATTTTGCCATGTTATACTCCAATTTTGCGATATACTTGTAAAAATTTTACTAACTTTTCTCGTTTTTATCATAGTACTTTTAGAGCTGAGATAAAAATGGAGAGATCTAACATTGAAGATGATGATCTTGCTAGAAAGGTTGACAGAAAAATTTTGTCGTGGTTCCATAACTATGTAAGGATTAGTATCATTTAACTATTCTAAATTCAATTGACCGACGAAAGGGCTTTTGTCCTAATGACGTTATGATACGTGATGTTTTAGATTTTTCGTCCTGGCACACAATTGACCGACGAAAGACTTCGAGCACTAGCTATCGGACCAAGCAAGAGGGCAAGATATTGGGATGCATATACTATCAATGGCTTCAAATTTAGAATCAATAATAAGCCTATCAATCACTCATTTGTCGATGAGGAGGCTAATTACACAAAGAATTCTAGAGTTTAAGGGGTTCAGTCTACGACGCCGATCCAGAATTTGACTATTACGGTGTTCTAAGAGATATTGTAGAGATGGATTACTCTTTTGATACCCAAATTGTGTTGTTCAAATGTGATTGGTTCGATAGAACACCCAAACAAGGATGGAGAATTGACAAACAGTTTGGATTTATTGATATAAAACACGAAAAAAGATATGTAGGTTTCGAACCGTTTGTGTTGGCTAGTCAAACGGTCCAACTGTACTACATGAATTATCCTAGTCGACGACGTACTACTCGTGATTGGTGGGCTGTATGCAAAACTAAAGCAAGAAATACATATAATTTTGGAGATCAAGCATACAAGGAGGATAAGATAGTCATGCCTCAGCCAACATATATGAGTTTAGCCGGCATTGATAACATGGAGGTTGACGTTACTATAGAGGATGATATAGTTGACGAAGAGCTTGACATAGAGGACTTACCTCATGTAGATGAGGAGTCTGAAATGGACGTATCGGATGAGGAGGAAGAATTTTAAGATGAAGGTGAAAGTGGAAGAAATAGTAAAAATGAAAAAGATAAAGATGAAGAAGATTCAGATTACGAAGAAGATGAAGAAGATTAGTACATATTACCTATTAGATTTGCATTGGTTATTTGTATCAACACACCTAAACCCAAATTTCTATTAGATTTGTATTGATTATTTGTATCAACACACCTTTATTTAATTTCTATTAGATTTGTATTGATTATTTGTATCATCACATCATTTTTTATTTCTTTTAGATTTACAAATGGCGGGACAAGGCCGTACACGTCGACTTCGAGGATCTGGGTCGACCCGTCCTTCTACTCCTGCTACTCCTAGTAGTCCGGCTGCAGATCGCAGAGGGGTTAGCGAGGACGATTTGGTTGATGAGGAGGATGGCTTATCTTCGCTGTTCACTCGTTCTTCGGTCGGTGGAGCTAGCCCTGATATTCCTTCAGCATCTACTCCTACCGATGCTGGTGCCCCACCGTCTTCTACGCCGGAGACTACACCTGTCGCTCTTACTGCGACGAACCCATATTATGGCCTTTTGGTCGACCATGGAGTGTACATACGTCGACCAGGATTTATAGACCTCCTACTATGCCAGAGCGGCCAGCCAACATCACTCGTACCGAGCTGTGGGCCGATGGAACGACATAAGTATATTAGTGTTAGTAGACACATTTATTCATACTATATTTATTATCTAATCGTACATTATTTTGTTTATTTCAAGTTCTTTCCGGTCCAGGCTGGTAGAGATTTGGGGGAGTTGATGCATCGATAATTCCATGGTCCCTATCTGAACATCGGGGACATCCTAATTGATAGACGATTCATTTGGCTCGAGATGCTTGAGGTATCTATAAATAATATCGTCTTTGTTTACAATATTTCTTAAATATTTGCTCATTTGTTTTTATTTGTCCTTATTTGCAGAAGTTGTACGGGTGGCCGGCGTATAGAGATCAGGCAATCCAGAAGTGCTTCAAGTCCGTCGCCAGCAAGAGGTTGAAGGATATGGTCAACGACCAGAAGGCATTATTTCTACTAAATAGTGGTCGACACAAGGAGTGGTTGAAGGAGGAATTCTGGGAGGAGATGAAGAAGAAGATGGACACTCCAGCCTATCAGGCCAAGTGTGAGAAGGCAAAGGCTGCCCGTGCTAAAGGTGGTCACTACACGGGTGGATGCATCCCAATTACAGAGCATTATCGACGGCTGTCGAGTATTCTTATTTGTTATTTTCTCAATTGTTTAAATTTATTGTTCAGTTATAAATTGATATTTAATTATTACAGTGCGAGAAGGTCGCCAAGGCAGGCGGAGATCCGAATATCGTGAACTTTTCTAAAGTTTTTGAGCGTACCCATAGGTGAAAGAATGATGGAAAGCTCGTAGATGATCGGGCGACCAAAGCCTATGTAAGTTTTATGAGTCCTATATCTAATTACATTTCTATTCCGTCTTTATACGTACTTAACTATATTTAGTTTACCAAAATAGTTTGTCCGAACTCTAATATGAATATTAATTCTAAATCATAACCCTAAGTAGCATTATAAATTAAAGAATAGTTTAAGAGACGTATGAGAACGTGACCATAACAATACTTAATAGTAACTAAAATACCAAAATTAACTCTAAATCTATTCACCAATATAAATATAGGAGACGTATGAGTAGAGAGTCGAATCGGTGAGAAAGGGACTGCCAAGGGGGAGCTGGGACTAGTCAGCCACCATCGTCGGCTGTGAGGAACGACTTGTGGATACAAGCCGTCAGTAGAGGAAAAGGGGGCAGCATGTATGGTACTGGATCGTTGGCATCCCACTCATCCGTTTATTCTAGAGCTCCTCTATCTCCACCACCTCTACGTCTACAGAATGACGATACTGTCGACACCTACACCTTGCAGCAGAATACACATATTCTGGTGGCCCTCCAGGGTCATGTGGGGCAGATGAGTGGAGCTCTGATCACAGCAGGTCTGATGCCTGCCCCTACTGCACCGGCTCCTGCTACGACCGCAGCGCCTCTGCCAATGACTGCTCCTTCGACCACATCGCTATTACACTGGCTCCTCCTCCAACCACAGTGCCTCAAGTCGTGTCGTCGGCTCTTACAGACGTCGTTCCTGTCCAGGACGTGCAGTGGATCATCACTTTGGTCCTAGGGCAGTTATATTCATGCGAACGGTCGGCTATGCCTTCGCCACCTCCACCACCATCAGTTTGAGTTTTGTTTATTTTTTGTTGTATTTGACGATGTGTTTGTATGAACTTTAGGGGTTTGATCGATATTTGTGTATATGTACTGTATTGCGACTGTTGGATGAGTTTATGTATGACTGAACATATTTGACTGTTGGACGTATTTGATCGAGATGCTTGGGTTTATTTTTATATATTGGGGATATATTTAATGTGGTATAAATATTGGGTTAATTTTTTATTTGACTATTGGACATATTTGACTTTTGGAATGAGTTTATGTATGACATCTCTATTTACAGGTTTGAGCAAAGCTGGAACAATTAAATGTGGTATAAATAAAAAGTCTAGCGACTAACCAGCGATGGATTAGCGACGTAAATCTGGAAATTTTGCAGGCTAGCGACTAACCTGCGACGGATTAGCAACGAAATTCTAGAAATATTTCCAGGTTAACGACGGAAATATCCGTCGCTGAGCTTCTGTCTGATACCAAAATCGTATCAGACGAGTCAGTGACCGAAATTTCCGTACCTGAGCTTCTGGAAAATTTGGTATTATGGATCACTAAAAAATGTCGGTAATCCGTCGCTGTGGTTGCCGACTTTTATAATTCGTTGCTAATCCGTCGCTATAATTTGTCGATAATTTCATCGGTAATCCGTCACTATAGCGACAGAATACCGACGGATTTGTTATAGCGACGTTAAGTTTATCGACGTCAATTATCCATCAGTAATCCGTCGGTAAATATATTTAGCAACGTAAAATACGTATTTAGCGACAGAAATTTCTGTCGCTAAATACCAATATCTTAGTAGTGTACAAATTATGTTGTATATGCAGAAATGTTTGGTGTATGATCACGGGATATGAAATAATGCACGTGCAGAAGAGTTATGGGAATAGACGCTCGAATCAAATTAGTCAAGAGTATAAGATGAATAATATTCAAGGTTTGAAGTTACACCTGTTAGCTTTGCTCGAATTCTCTACCATTTGGATTGGCTAAAATGCATATATTTCAGGGACGACTTAAATATGTGCACGATCCAAACTAATAGTACACCGAATTCAAATGAAACTATAGGGAGAATGGGATGCTAAGGAACTTGCACGAATGTTGTAGACGGAATGACGATGAAACGGGGATTAGTAGTGAGTAATTTGCATGGAATCGAATCATGATATGGTCGAAAAAATATATGGATTAGGTATTGGCTTAGGTTCGAGGATGAACCTTTTTTTTTAGCGGTATATTAAGTAATGCCTGCACCGCATGGTATATGATGCTGAGTCAATTGATTCAAAGAGTTATGAATTTGACTCAAAGAAATATTAAATCGGTTGGAATAGGTATTGATTGGTTTGGTTTCATGTACAGGTATTGTGCGAAGTTCTGTGTAATTAGAGTACCACCTTGCAACGAGTTGGAGCATATGGGCACAATACATCAGATTAGTCACTTAGCCCAAAGGAATCGACTTAAGTTAGATCGAACGATATGATCGGGTGATGAGCATAAGATGTCGAGCTTCCTTGAGTCGATGAAGCGATAGGCGAATCGACTTAAGTTAAGTGGGCTCTCACCCTTCTCCTCTACTCTTCATGCTTAATAAAATGTACCACATCGTGCTTAATACTTCACTGATTTCATGTGTGGCTCGAATAGTTACAAGTCGTAGTATGTGTCGAACACTAAGATAGAACATTGAACAATTGAAAAAAGTGCATAGAGTGCACAAATCGGAGAAAATTGAGCATAGAATATCAAAATACTAAATCGAGGCGTACATCCAGTACATGACTCAGAGAACATTGAACATTAGGCCTTAGAACATTGAATATCTATGTCAAAAGTGCATGAACGCACAAAAACTATACAAATAGTGTGTGCATCAGCGCACAAAATCTATACATATGGTTCATACTCGAAGTGGACAATTTGTGGCACAACGCTACGAAAAAGTTGTAACATTGATGGTATACTTCATTCTCGAAGTATGCAGTTGTGGAACAGATGCCATAGAACTATCATTGTACGAATGACTCAAGAATAGTCTGATTATGTAGAATGTGACTTGTTATATAGAGGTGTTTGCGACCTACGGGTTGCCGTTAGAGGCATTTTGCATCAATATAGATGTGTTGGGACATAGTGCCAATGGAACTCGAGATAGAAGGATGATACTGCGAGTTGATGCGATTGGTGAGTTCAGACATGAGAAATTGATTGTGATTTTAATGGTTTCTTAACTTTTGTGCGTATTACATGGTCAATAGACTTGGACAACCTATGATTTTGGTATCCCTCAAACGTGTATTCGTCGGGGCACCGGGACTATTCAACCCAGGAGGGAATTGAGATGGGTATTGGTGGTGTACTTCATTCAGACGATTTGTGACTGACTATTGATGTGATAAGCCATATAACCATAATTCAGGGTCTTTCGGATACTGGGCTAGCAACCTATACTGGAGCGACCACCATCTTATGTTAAGATATAGTCCATTATGGCTCGAAATGCCAATGACCTTCATATAGATAGGGCCAATGGGCTGAAATTAAATCGGGTGCAGGGATGGATCCTGGCACCCATATATTTTATGCTAATATTTTCGGTTTGCAGACTTGGACTCTTAGATACGATCATGTGCACGATCACTACATTTATGTACATCATGAGGATAACAATATCTGTTGCAGGGACACGATACTTGGCACATTTACTTTCTCAAATGTTATCTATATATAACATGCTTATATGAGTACTTGTTTTAATGCTTTCGATTACTTAGTGTTAGCTTAGGCGAGTGGGTTACCTCACTCTTCAGTACACGATAATGTACTAGCCCCCGTTGTGGGCATCATTTTCAAGTGCTCGTGCTTGGGATTTGTTTGATCAGTGCCACGGCGATGATGAATCAGATGGGCGTACAGAAGCTCGTCTTTCAAGATGCCTTCTGCTATAAGAGATATGATGTGCAAAATAAAGAAATCCTGTGTGAGCTAGAGAGATCATGAGTGTTGTAAGCCAATTTGGCATGTTTATTTGGGCTATTAGAGCCTTTGTATTTTGCTACTTCATTAATAAAAGTGATTCTTTTGTATGCTTTGATTTGTTTGTCTTTTCTGCTGCAAATGTATTAAATGAGACAACTATTTGAAGAATTATCATCTTTTATTGTACGAGTGCAACTCCAGACTCGTTCGACATCACACCTTGTAAGGGCGATCGACTCGGCATAAATTGATACGACGAACGACTTTTCGGGTCGGGCCGTGACAGATATGACTCCTGTCTAATTTGTACAAATTAACGTATTCTGCGAAGTACTCCAAATAGTGTCATACTTTATATGACAAGTATTAAAACTGTATGAACATATATACTATGACAGCAAGTTAATAGTCTATTGATAGCATAAGAAACTCTACTTTATACAAGATGTGAAATCGATAAAACGAATGCTAATTTGAAAGTACGGTGTGAATGACTATATAGCAGCAAGTTCAAAATTTCCATATTTTATTCGAATCAAATACATAGTAGGATTATTCCCTTAGCTATGTGGGTTCAACTCTTTTATTAGCATGCAACAAGTTACTTCATATCAAACAAGCATGTGGCATTATTTTATTAAGTGTGAAGTCAAGGCAGAGACGAGTTCATCGAAGCCACCCACCAGAACGAGGACTTGTCTCGACTGAGCAGAACTCCAAGCAAGTCGCTGCATAGCCAAGTCCAAACATTGTTTTGCCTTTGATTCATCCCATTGCACCACATAAGGAAAGTCAATATTCTAAAGATGTTATACGCGAACAGTTATTCCTTAATAAGTTATTGCGTGTTAGATTTTCTTGTTGTTGTTATGTTATAGGCCTTGTTTCTATCATGTTTTCCTTATAGCTATGGCCATGATACTTTTCCTAGATGTCGTATTTACTTTTCTTTCATGTTCGTGTTAGTATCTATATCATGATGTGTAGCTATATTGAATTATTGTGTTCTGCTCAAGTTATAACTGGATATGTTGACAATTTTAGACAACTTGCTAACCTACATTATGGACCTTTCGGTGGAGTTATAGATATTTTTGGAGGCCGATCATAGATTACTGATAGTTTAGTTACTTTCTTAAATTCAAATGTTTAGCGAATTTATTTCTAAATTTTTATTTAAAAGTAATATTAGATTTTCTAAGGTTGTTATTGTTATGAATGATTAAAAAATAATGTCTTGTGATCAAATATTATATATATATATATATATATATATATATATCTGCACACACTGCCATCTCTGGGGACACCTTGCAGAACACTGTCGGCGCCTTCACCCCCACCTAAGGAGGAACTCGAAGCAGAAAGGGAAGGAGCCTAAAACTGACAACCTCAACAAACCATTCAAGGAAGTTCAGCCGAAGCACCTGCTGTTGCGGCAGAATTCACACATCAGATTCAGTGACGGTGAAGAATCGTATGACAAGGTCCTCATCTCCAACCCTAGCCTTATCCATAATCAAAGCCCACCACACTCCCCCAAACCCTCTATCTCCCTGTCCAACCAATTCACGGCCCTGGACCAGGACCAGGACGCCAACGACCTGGCCATAAAAATCTTCGAAGAGGCGGTCAAACCTAACCAGCGAGCAGAATCCGGAGAAGGGCATCTCAAAGACCGTCAATGCAGCCTCTCTCACTGTCATGGCAGCATCCCCTAACAAACCATCGTCTGAGAATTACCAAGCAGAGGAGGTCATCATAGCAGAAGCCCTAGCAATCCTAGGACCAGAACAGGTCCTCAGAGGACAGCAGGTCATGGCCGTCGGATTCATCCTTATTACAGCCGGGGATCCACTTAAAAATGAGGTAGAACCGGAAGGCACCATAACTATCCCACCAGCGGAGGCCAGCATGGACTCAGCGGGTGAAAGGATAGATATCCCACAGACCCAACGGCAGATCAGCATCGTAGACTCCATCGTAGCCACCAACACAGTCATGCGGGCCTCTATTGGTAGCAGAAACACAGAAAATAAAGAAGCACCAGAGTCGTCGAGCATACGTACTAGATCCGCAACCAAACGGATCAACAACACTTCCACCAACAATAACAATGCTTAACATCCTTTCTTGAAATGTTCAGGGCCTGGCTAACACTCCCACCTAGAGACGCATAACAGTCTCAGGAAACTACACAACATCGATATTTTGATTGCCATTGAACCTAAGACCTCGGCCAAGCATATCAAATCCATTCAATTACAGCTCGGATTCGCGTCCGCCGTGGCTGGCAACCATGACATCTGGATCCTCTACTCAAAGTACGTCAAGATCGACGTCATCCAAGACTCCAGGCAAGC
The DNA here is from genome assembly GCA_029216955.1 of Iris pallida. NCBI lineage: Eukaryota > Viridiplantae > Streptophyta > Magnoliopsida > Asparagales > Iridaceae > Iris > Iris pallida. The sequence continues at coordinate 7,565,977 of JANAVB010003398.1, read as the reverse complement.
CCTCTCTTGCTGGATAGAGCACCCCTTTCTCCCCAAGCCTGCCATCATATCTGCGATTCACGGAAGTTGTGATGTGCCAGAGCGCAAACAACTTTGGAACGACCTCCTCGATTTTCATAAAGACCACATCAACCTCCCCTGGCTCTGAATCGGGGATTTTAATGTCATTACTTGCAGAAAGGAGAAATCTGGCGGCAGACCGCCGCCCCATATGGCCATGCAAGACTTCAACAACTTTATCTTCGATGCCAACCTGACCTCGCTCCAATTCACCGACAACGAGTTCACCTGGTGCAACATGCAGGAAGGTGAACATCGGCAATACTCCCACCTTGATAGGGCTCTCACGAACAACCTTTGGCACGGTATGGGGACCACCTCCGATCTGTCTTATCTGAATGCCACTAAATCCGACCACGCGCCTCTCTTGGTTGTGATGAGGAGCAATTCCAATCATATCAAAAAGAACTTTCGGTTCCTAGAATTCTGGTGCACTCATCCACAATTCTGACAAGTGGTCAAAGAAGCCTGGAAATAAGCAGATTCTCCCGACCCGCTCATCAGGGTGGCGGACAAGCTTAAGGCTACCAGAAAAGCTTTTACAACTTAGAGCAAACAGGCGTACGGAGACATTTTCCAGCAAGTTCACATCGCGGAAGATGACATCACTCGCGCAGAGACCTTGTTCGTCTGTGACAGGTTACCTCAAGCCAGGACCGCCCTCAATCTCACCAAAGCCATCCTCAAATTCTGGTTGAAAGTCAAAACCGAATTCTGGAAACAGAAAGCGAGACTCAGATGGATAGTGAAGGAGACAAAAACTCGGCCTACTTCCATGCTTGCGTCAACGGTCGCAAACAGAAACTCACCCTCCATAAGATAAAGGATGACTCGGGCAACATCATCAGCAACCAACGAGGCATACAAGTGGCAGCCGCCAATTTCTACTCTCAGCTGTTCACGAAAGAGCGAGTTCTCAGAGACAACTCATTTCTTGCCGAAATCCCTAACCTCATCAGCGATGCTGATAACACCAAATTGGATCTCCCTTCGTCCGAACAAGAAGTGAAAGACGCGGTCTGGGCACTGGATGCCCACAGCGCTCCGGGACCAGATGGTTTCTCTGGGGTATTCTTCAAAGAGTGCTGGAATATTGTCAAAAAGGACATCCACGAAGCGGCTAAGGCGTTCTTTCAGGGAGCTACCTATACTAAAGCTATATCTTCAGCCAATCTTATTCCCATTTCGAAAAAGGACAACCCTGAAACGTTTTGTGACTTCCGGCCCATCAGTCTGTGCACCTTCACTAACAAAATCACCTCTAAGATCATTGCCTCTCGCATATCTGAATTACTCCCCAAGATCATCTCCGAAGAACAAAGCGAATTCGTCAGAGGCAAAAACATCCAGGATAATATCATGCTTGCACAGGAGTTAGTCACCTGCATGAAACTTCCTGCAAGAGACGGCAACATTGCGATAAAACTTGACATGGAAAAGGCATATGACAGAGTGGACTGGCAATTCATGATTTGGGTCCTCAAGGGATTCGACTTCTCGGAAACATGGATCAATATCATCTGGAGATCGATCAGCAATTCCTGGTTCTCCACAGTGATCAACGGCCAGACCGACGAATTCTTCAAGTCCAGCCGCAGAATCAGGCAAGGAGACCCTCTATCATCCACCATATTCATCATAACGACGGATGCATTGAGTAGAAACCTGAACAAGATGACTAGTACGCCGAATTTCCAGCACTTTCATACCACCAGCGGCTGTCCGATTATCATCCACCTCGCCAATACGGATGACATCCTCATCTTCACCTCCGGAGATGTGGGATCGGTGGATGTGGTCCACAACACTCTACAAAGATATGCCTCTTGCTCCAGCCAGAAGGTCAACCCCAGGAAGAGTATCATCTATGCCCACCACAACATTAAAAGCGAAAGCGCGACCAGCCTCTCCAACATCACTTCGTTCTCTATCAGTCACCCTCCCTTTCAATACCTCGGATGCTCCCTTGTGTATGGCAAATCTAATGCCGGCATCTTTGAAGACCTCATCAACAAAATCAGAAAAAAACTGGCAGGGTGGCATAATGCCACCCTATCGCCGGGTGGGAAGATGATCCTCATTAATCATGTGCTCACATCCATTCCCGTATACACCCTAGCTGTGTGCTCTACCCCCAAGAACGTGCTGACCTCGATTGAGCACATCTTCAGCAACTTCTTCTGGGGGCACAGTGGCGGCCACGTCAAGCATAGTTGGGCTAGATGGGAATCAATGGCTAAATCTACCAAGGAGGGAGGATTGGGATTCTCGAAATTTTCCCATATTGTTGACGCCTTCTCGATGAAGCTGTGGTAGAAGATTCGTACGAGCAGCAATTTGTGGACGAGATTCATGAAGGCTAGATAC
>JANAVB010003398.1:7511050-7558550 GCA_029216955.1 Iris pallida | reverse complement strand
CTATCAATCTCACTTCTCTCCACTAACCACACACATCCTTATTTCATTCAAACACACACACTATACTAACATATATTACATAACAATAATATATATATATATATATATATATATATATATATATATATATATATATATATATATATATACTATATCGTACATATTCTTGACAACCTATGATACCTACATTCATATGATATCCATACTAGGCTCATAGGTTACACAAAATGCCTACATCGCATAGTCACTCTTCTACTTAAAATCAATAATATACCAATTGGGCCTTCACTAAATTCTAGGATTAAAGTATATTGTAGCTCTTCGTGTTAGCTTTTCAAAACTTCAAACGGATCGCATTTCGTGTCCGAAAGCTCCCAAAATCGCGAAAACACCGAAACGCATTCGTCTTTCGTACAGCTGACACTCAAACAATTCTACAGAAAGTTCTAGAACGAATTTGGCCTATTAATATATATATTTGGAAAGATAACTTCGATATGGTTTTTTAAAAAAAAACGAAAGATTAATTAGATTTCTGAGCTAAAAGTTATGGCATTTCTAAGTTGCTTTGGCTACTAAAAACATGGATAAAAATTATGACGAATTTGGGTTGTTTTGAACAAAAGAAACACATGTAGGCCAAGATACTTGGATACCAACATAGCTATCTAAATAAAACTTATTATAACCATCCTAACTAAGATCAATCCACTCTCTAACCATCCTAAAATTGAAATTAAACCACAAATAGCCTATTTACATAAACACAAACACATGGGGTGTCCGATATTGGAAACTCCATAAGTTGGACACCAAACCTATTCAAACTTCCTAAAGAGGACTCCAAAGTGTCTCAAATTAAAATCTAATGGTTGTATATGCATGGGGGTGGATCCTATGGATTCAAATCTAACTAAAATGCAAAAAAAATTGAAATAGAGAGATGGTTATACCTATTGGAAGTGGGATCCCAATGATACACTCAAAGGACACGGTTTTGACACGAAAGCTCCTCCAAAATGGACATTCTTCCTTGCTTCTTGCTCCCAATCCTTGCTAGCACCTCCTTCTTGGTTGAATAAGAAGAAACAGTGAAAGATTGGAAGAAGAACGGAGGAATTTGGAGATCAAAATCAAGAGGGAAGCTCTCAAGTTTGGAAGAACAAATTTGGGGAAAAAAGAGGCAAGTGTGAAATGAAAGAGAAGGACGCCTCTCCCCCTATAGGTGGCTGTCCATAATGTCCTAATGGGCCTATGTGAAATGTCCAAGATGCCCCTATAAGTCTCCTTTAGGTCAACTTAAGTCATGACAAGGTTTGTGGTCAAAAAGGTCAAGTTTAAGTCTCTAATTTAACCATTCTAAGCAAGTAGAATTAGTCTAATGACACTAACTTAATTAGTGGAATTTGTGGGCCATGACTAACTAATCTTGGGATCCCGTCTAGAGTCCAAGCTACCCGGGTCACTAACACAAGTCGGAACGAAACTCAACTCAAATCCGACTAAACAAATCCCGTAAAATTAATATTAAAATATAAAAATTCCTAAATATTAAAATATAAAAATAAACAAAATTATAATACATTAGTTTAAATATTATTAAAATAATCTAAAATTCACCAATTAATCAAAATCCTAAATAATTCAAAAGTCACAAAATGACCAAAATACCCTTAGCCGAAAAAGTGGTAATTAGCTAAACTAATCACATGGGTTATGCCTCCATGGTCATGGTTAGTCTATAGGCTAAGTAGCTCTAAGGTTACACTAGCCAAAGAACATAATCACAAAACACTAATTTAATTATATTAAAATAATTAAAATTTATCAATAAATCAATAACATGATTTAAACCTATTATTAAATAATCAATTTTATAAAAGTTTAAAATTACCCTTATTTTAGAAAAGTGGTGGTTACAAATCTACCCTCCTTAGAAAAATTTTGTCCTCGAAATTAAGATGGCCATACTCCTTCTAGGTCAAACCTCCAACAATCAAGGTCAAGAAAACTATATCTAAAACATATAAATTGTGGTCATACTGGTCGTGATATCACGGCCTTGATCAGGGTCACTATACTATCTATCACAGCACAAAACATCCTGACAGGTACTAATGGAATCACACAACAAGATGGAAAGAAAAACAGGAAGGAAAGACCTGCTAACCCGTCACCCGTAGCGTCGGTCTACTCGACTGTCAGCGCAAAAAGCCCTGCCCCTCTGGGGTATATCCCTCTGATGGTACGGGGCACGGTGCTACGCTACAGGTGGCCTAGCTCCCTCTATCTAATCCATCATACTCAAGTAATATCCATACTGATATTCTACTCCATTATACTAGGGCACCATCTATATGGTATCTATTCTGCAATCTGATAATCATACCCGTCAATCCAGAACCATGTTACCAGAATCCTCGTCACACCAGTAAGTATGGTTGCGGTAATCTATAGAGTCTGCAACTAATGTACATACTTCTAGAATCATGGTATTTAAAATTTTTGCATTGCCGCTAGCTTGGCTGCGAAAACTTTAAATTCCCACACCCGAAAAATATATCCAAAATCAGACTCTATTTCATCGCCAAACCAGCTAATATGGCTGTAGAAGACTCTAGATTCCATGACTGAAACAACCTAGCCCATAATGTTATCTTGGTAGAAAATCAAATCAATAATGAATACCAAGAATCAAATTCAACGATGAACAAGGAAGTAGACAGAAACTGTCGGAAACGAATTTCGAGATAGTTTATAATGAGATTCTCAAGGGTCATCCCAGGAATCTTCTCAAGTAGTCCCAACTTTGATTGAGTAACCTTGGCCTATAGCCTATTTCTTCTAAACCTATAGCAGGCTCGTAGCAGCACTCTAAGTCGAGCACCACTACGACATCGTACTAATTGTGACTTCTGACCTACATGGGCCACCACAAAAATGTGTCACGACCCGCACCCTGATTAGGAACACGAGTACGTGGTTATGTCCAGCCTATGCCGCAGAATCGGCGGTAGAACGCTGTATAAGTCGTCTACAAAAACTACACTAAATAGTATAAAGGTACCTGTACAGTATATACACTCCGAATGGAGGTGACATAGCAATACAGTCTCAATCACAAAGTAAAACTAAGGTAGATAGCACGAAAAGAAAATATGATAGATGAAAGCAGAAAATAAGTTCGAGATCCACACAAGCCCAAGCTATACACAACACCACAGAGTCACAGAAAATAAATATAAGCTACTATAGTCTAAAATAAGAAGCTGGATCGCAGTACAGGCAAGCCTAACTAAACTAACTACTCTGGGAGTGCAAAGTCTATTGGCTCTACTAACAAGCCACGGTCCAGGTCTACTCCATCTGACTCGACCCCATAATAGGTCAGACAATCTGCCTCAAAATTATCTGTAATATATCAACGGTATCCTGTCAGGAAAATGAGCAAGTATAAACACCAACAGTAGTTCCATATGAATTGGCAAATTCTATAGAGACAGTGTAATGAAATATAAGACAAAATCAACAGGAAATATATATCAAGATGTGAGTACTGAATAGGACGACAATATATATATAGGACGACTTGGGAACTATTCGGAAATCGAGTTACAACCCTTAAACCAAACAAGGACCGGAGTTGTAACCCTTCTCCCGAACAAAACTTAGCCTCCTACGATAATAAATATAAAAGGTGCCTTGAATTATTAGTGCATTATGTGATCGGCTTGGAAAAATATGATCAAGCTTTTTATCCGACCGGCTATGAACAATATGTACAATAGAGCGGTAAGGCCGATCACCATGGAAAGCTATGAACGATGTAGGGTAAGGCTTTACCCATCGTGAGGCGAAGGTATAGCTATGAACAATGTATAGAACAATGTATAGAACAATGTGAGAATTTTGATCACACAACCACTAATAACTCTTCCATCCCCGAACAGTATAATAGAACTGGACATAATACGTCATGGCACGGGATTCCATAAGAGGGTAGCAAGTTCCCTTAGGAATCGGTGTCTATACCAATACATGGAAATAAGACAGAATATGTACCAATATACCATAAAAATCTAGGAACAACATCCCATGTCATGATCCAACATATACTAGTCCGTGAAATATCGTGACTGGAAATCAAGTAAGACACTACAACTGAATCGGATATAGCAGATATCAAGACAATAAAAACCATCAATGAATGTACTCGCCTGCGGTCCTGAGCTGATAAGGTGAACAGATGCTCAGAGTAATCACAGACCTAAAGATGAGATATCATAAATCAAAACATGGTTTAATAATGACATGAAAGCTAATCAAATCATGGTATGCAAGTCTAAGTCAAACTAGGTCAAACTAGGTCATACTGAGCCAAACTAGAACAAACAAGGTCATAGGAAGTCAATCCAAGTCAAAATAGGCCAATCTGGGTCAAAGGTTGACTTATAGTTGACTTTTAGTTAACTGGTCAACTCTGGTCAACTCTAGGTCAACCCTAGGTCAAACTAGACAAATATTGACTAACAGTTGACTTTCAGTCAACTGGTCAACTCTGGTTTGGTTTTGGGTCAATTCTAGGTAAAGTGTTGACTCGTAGTTGACTTTGGTCGAAAAGTCAACTCTTGGTCAACGGGGATAAAAACTAGACTAAACTACCCTTATCTAACCATTACCTACCAAGACAAGCCATTTCCAACCCCATCTTAACAATCAAAACTCCTTCTTAGACTTTACCCCAAAATCCTACTTTTACCCTCTAAGATACTGATTTGTATCTTAGGATACCCACTCATCTACATCCTAAGATAACTAACGTAGATACTAGTAAGATACCAACCTATATCTTATCCCAAGATACCATATACCTTAGCCCTATTGATATCCTAATATCAATACCTTAGTTGAAAACCCAATACCTTAGTCTAGGTATAAATACCTTAACTACCAAGATACCAATCTTAGATATCTAATATCTATCATAAGCTACTAGCTAACCAATAACTTAGATTTCTAACCTTAGTTATCTAGGTAAACCCAATACCTTACCTTGTAATAAGGTAAACCCATTACCTTAAGGTAAGATAAACCATTACCTTGGTTGGAAACTAAAACCTTAACCTCTAATACTAATACCTTAAATATCTAGCCTCTAACCATTCACCCTAATTATTAGATAGACAATACCTTAGTAGCTAATACCTTAGTATAAAGTAAATCCTCTCTACCTTGTAGGTAAGTCCGCTCTACCTTGTAGGTAAATACATTACCTTAAGGTACTAGGCAAATACCCAAAATATCCTAAGATACCACAATGGTATCTTAAGATATCACTCTATATCCTAACTTATACCTCTAATATAAGATACTAATCAACTCTAACATATAACTTCTAACCATCTATTCTAACTTAGAAACCTAATACAACTAACATCCACTAACTAATATCTAACCATAACATATATGTATATATATCCATCTCTAACTCTAACCAACTAACATATGTCATCTCTAACTAACAATAACATAGACTAACACAACTAATTATCTAACTTATACAAGCTATTACTATCTAACTTCTAAGATATCTCTAACCTCTACATAGATTCTAACATAACCACTAACATACTAACATATCCATAAATACAACATTTAAATTTTTCTCCACACCAATACTAACACACACACAAACACATATACCAAATCTACCACCCTTCTCTTCTAACACACCTACACACATCTATATACAAACACACTACCACTCAACCAAAACACAATCACTCAACAAACCACACTAGCCTCAAGTCAAATAGGATGGCATGATCCTCCCAACTCTCTCACCTTCACAACACACACACTACACTACCATCTATACAACATCAAACACACACTAGCACATATCCTCTATCAATCTTACTTCTCTCCACTAACCATACACATCCTTATCTCATTCAAACACACACACTATACTAACATATATTAGATAACAATAATATATATATATATATCTATATACATATATGTACTATATCATACATATTCTTGACAACCTATGATACCTACATTCATATGATATCCATACTAGGCTCATAGGTTACACAAAATGCCTACGTCGTATAGTCACTCTTCACTTAAAATCAATATTGTACCAATTGGGCCTTCACTAAATTCTAGGATTAAAGTATATTGTAGATCTTCGTGTTATCTTTCTAAAACTTCAAACGGATCGCATTTTCGTGTCCGGAAGCTCCCGGAATCGCGAAAACACCGAAACGCGTTTGTCTTTCGTACAGCTGACACTCAAACAATTCTACAGAAAGTTCTAGAACGAATTTGGCCTATTAATATATATATTTGGAAAGATAACTTCGATACGATTCTTTTTAAAAAATGGAAGATTAATTGGAGTTCTGAGCTAAAAGTTATGGCATTTCTAAGTTGCTCTGGCTACTAAAAACGTGGATAAAAATTATGACGAATTTTGGTTGTTTTGAACAAAAGAAACACATGTAGGCCAAGATACTTGGATACCAACATAGCTATCTAAATAAAACTTATTCTAACCATCCTAACTAAGATCAATCCACTCTCTAACCATCCTAAAATTGAAATTAAACCACAAAGAGCCTATTTACATAAACACAAACACATGGGGTGTCCTATATTGGAAAATCCATAAGTAGGACACCAAACATATTCAAACTTCCTAAAGAGGACTCCAAAGAGCCTCAAATTAAAATCTAATGGTTGTACATACATGGGGGTGGATCCTATGGATTCCAATCTAACTAAAATATAAGAGAAATTGAAATAGAGAGATGGTTATACCTATTGGAAGTGGGATCCCAATGATACACTCAAAGGACACGATTTCGACACGAAAGCTCCTCCAAAATGGACACCCTTCCTTGCTCCTTGCTCCTTGCTCCCCATCCTTACTAGCACCTCCTCCTTGGTTGAATGAGAAGAAATGGTGAAAGATTGGAAGAAGAATGGAGGGATTTGGAGATCAAATCAAGAGGGAAGCTCTCAAGTTTGGGGAAGAACAAATTTGGGAAAAAAAGAGGCAAGTGTGAAATGAAAGAGAGGGACACCTCTCCCCCTATAGGTGGCTATCCATAATGCCCTAATGGGCCTATGTGAAATGTCCAAGATGCCCCTACAAGTCTCCTTTGGGTCAACTTAAGTCATGACAAGGTTTGTGGTTAAAAAGGTCAAGTTTAAGTCTCTAATTTAACCATTCTAAGCAAGTGAAATTAGTCTAATGACACTAACTTAATTAGTAGAATTTGTGGGCCATGACTAACTAATCTTGGGATCCCGTCTAGAGTCTAAGCTACCCGGGTCACTAACACAAGTCGGAACGAAACGAAACTCAAATCCGACTAAACAAATCTCGTAAAATCAATATTAAAATATAAAAATTCCTAAAATATTAAAATAAGAAAAATGACCAAAATTATAATACATCAATTTAAATATTATTAAAATAATCTAAAATTCTCCAATTAATCAAAATCATAAATAATTCAAAAGTCACAAAATGACCAAAACATCCTTAGCCGAAAAAAGTGGTAATTAGCTAAACTAATCACATGGGTTAGGCCTCCATGGTCATGGTTAGTCTATAAGCTAAGCAGCTCTAAGGTTACACTAGCCAAAGAACAAAATCACAAAACACTAATTTAATTATATTAAAATAATTAAAATTTATCAATAAATCAATAACATGATTTAAACCTATTATTAAATAATCAATTTTATAAAAGTTCAAAATTACCCTCATTTTAAAAAAGTGGTGGTTACAATATATATATATATATATATATATATATATATATATATATATATATATATATATATATATATATATATATTATATTATATTGAGATTGTTATTGAGCTTTAGACAGTGTATTATAGCCAGTATCGTGGCGTAGGTTGGGCTTGGCCACGTAATTGTATCCCGAAAAGTGAGAAAGGATCATTATAATTTTTTTTATATATGGTGGCCCATACAGGTAATTTTTGTAAATTATGCGAACTCGTAGTAGTACCTAATTTAGTCTTACTATGTAATGCAAGCCTACGACTGGGTGATAGAATTTTAGCAGATAAGTGCTCACTCACAATTAGGGTTGGCTAAGACAAAGTATAATGTAGGATGGCCACATAGTTTTAATTGGATTTTGATTTCCTAGGTAGTTAAGGTGTATTAGATGCTACATAATTTAAGTTATGGATATATATTAAAGTTTTCAAGGATAAACATTATTAGACGAATTTGAGAAGTTTTTACTTTGTAGTATAACCTTATGATAACTTTGTGTCTGGATAGAGTGGTATGATTGAAGTTAGATACAAGTTGTATTGTCGAATGTGATTATTGATTTTAAAAAAAAATCAATTTTGATATCTTTTTGGGCAATAAATTATTGAAAATGAGTATTTATGTGACTAATAAATCTTTTGGCAGGATGGGTAAATTAAAAGTGTCATGTCCCAGTACCAAAATACGAAGACGAATATGGCTAGCTACCCCGTATAAGGTACAAAGATGTCATACGGCGATCACGGCTGCTAGTAGACTTGGGTGCATGCTACAATCAAGTTACCTAGGGTATCACAGAACATATGTCTCAATCATCAAGCAAGTATTAGTAATTAATGAGCATATACGATAAAGCAGTAAGGTCTCCCTGACTTTTCAAATTAAAATGGTCATATGGACTAGCTTTACAAAATACCAGCAAGCACAGAGAGTCAACAGTACATAACCATAGTCAGCTGCAGTTTGATTAAGTTACAATTATGTTAAGGAAATTAAATTTCCAGAACTTCCGGCAAACAGGTGCCGATGGCTAAATGTCAAAGTATAAAATGATGATATTAGGGTGGTAAAGAAGAAACTCGTATCCTTCGGCAGCTATGCTTCTAGTATGCACCATCGTCGGGTAGGAAAGCTATATCCTCAGGCACTACTATGACATCTGGCAAAAAAAAAACCAGTGGGTCAGTCCCGATAGCAACTACCATAATGGAGCACATATGAATGAGACAAAACTCGAACAATAAATAAAACCTAGACCCTGAGTTATATGCTTGTATCATACTATTAAGGCAACATGGCACCCTTACAACCAAACAAGGACAAAAAGTGCCAAATCGTGCTAAGATAGAATACATCCTAATCATGGTCAGGTTAACAGTTTTTATGTCGCAACTTCGGTTCATAGCCTGTCGTAGCACAATAGTTCAACCCAACAACCAAATAAGGATATGGTTTGGACCATGCATTATGACAGTCTATATTCCTCGGCTACTAACTGATGAAACAAATCACGTGCAAGTCAGTTTATAGGCGGTCAATCAATCCTACCGCTTTCTATGATTTGTCTGGGTTATCCCAGTAATGCTTATATATAGGAATCCTCAAATCGTATCGTATCCAAGCAAGGCTAGCTGAACTAATAATATCACATAGCATATAGCACGTTGAATGTACATGTCCCTTGAAAGGCCATTGTGCTAAACAAATCGATAGCAGTTCCAACTCTCATATAGAAAGATGTTGGCTCGACACTTAAATGGGTTAGATACTGTACTCCACTAGTACGGATGAATATACAGTATCCGTGGTAGCCAGCCTTGCACTTCGAAACATTTGTTCGATAGTGTCTGGTAACAGACGATTTTGAGATTTTGTTCCCTCCCAATGCTACTATCCAGTTAGATTGCCTAGGCTAACCCTATGTTGTTTGGAATCATATGTCATAGTCACATGGTCATCCTCCTAGATGTCGTACCTTAGTACTGGTACCCAAAGTATGAATCCACATCGGCTCATATATTCCCAAATCTAGATCCATTCTTAATGTAATGCATCAATCAAGCAATCATCATACCATGCCAATGTTACTGACCATTTACCATGATTGTGCTGAAAAATATGAATGTACTAACATATAACGCGTAGGATCACATAGCACGTAGAATAGCACTTTAGTGCATACAGAGGATAGCACCTCAGTGCTCACATAGATTGTACCGTAATACACACATAGAATAGTACCAACACATGTACAAGTAATCAAGTCAGAAACATGGTCAAGTCAACTAGTCACTTAGGAATCTCTTAGCACATAGGTCACATGAGTCACTTAGCCTATGCTACTCATAGTATGCTAGGTCCATGATAGGTAATCAAGTCATTAAGGAAAATAGTTTAATCACTTAAAATATAATTTTGACAAAATCAAGCGCATGGGGTCTCAAGCTCATGAGGCAGTCTGGTATAGAAGAAAAGTAGGCGCATATACATACCAAGCACATGAAAAAAACAGGCGCATGCCATGTCCAGGCACATAGTAGCCTGGTGCATGACACCACAGGCGAACAACCAACAGGCGCATAGCAACCATAGGCACATAGCAACCACAGGCTCGTAGCAACCAACAGGTGCATAGCAAATATGGTGCATGGCTAACATGGGGAATATAGCCAACATGGTGAACATGGCCAGCATGGCGAATATGGCGAGCATGGCGCATAGCGAGTCAATCATGTGCCTTCAACCCATGTGCATAGCACACATGTTGTCAGGGGTCACATACGGCAAGATTTCGTGGTCACTTGGCATTGCTGCTATATGGCCTCCTTTGTGCATGAGGGGTCTTCGTCCCAAACAACAAGTTTCGTTATAGAAATCTTAAAAACTTGCCATGGTCATAACTTCCTCTCTGGAACTCGAAATCTGACGAAACAAAAGCCAAAATTGTATAAAATTGAATTATCTACCACATGGAATAGCTAGTTTTCAAAATAATAACCTTTGATAGATCATTTTTATGAAAAATTTAAAAACTCTACTTTCAAAAACTTAGATATACACCAAAATAGTCATCAAAGCGAAAAATACCAAATAATAAACGTATAGAGAATGTAAAGATGCATAATATAGACTAAAAACATTTAGAAAAATAAAATAAAATAAAATGAGCAAGTGGTCTCCATTTGTGTAAGATGTACTTGACTAAGTTTATTGAAGGAAGAAAAAAAATTAAAATGAATGATGGAGAGAGAAAAGAAAGAGAATATATAATATATAATATTATATATATATATAATATATATATATAAGGGAGAGGGTGGCTTCACTAAGCCCTAACCCTAACATACAACCCAATATCTAATGCCATGCCACATTATCAAAATTAATAAATAACAATCCGGATCGCAACACGGTCCAATATTTTATCATCGAAGTAGTGAACCACACTTACAACCAGATAATGACAAGGGGTGGCATACTAGTCCATGACAGGACACTGTTTCATGTCATAATCAGGTAAAAAATACATGTTACAAGTGTACATGTTACAGATACAGGATAACATGTACTGAATAATTCATAAACGTACGTATACCGGAGGGACGGGGAGTGACAAAAACGATTTAGAGGATATTTGATGATAAGTAATAATGTAGTAAGAATTTTCATATTTTAAATAATAAGAAGAGGATTATAGATCTATGATAGAATTTAAATTAGGCAAAAAGTTCTAGGTGGTTATATGGTTGTAAGCCCCATGTAATGTATCTATAGATACTGTACATGGACTGTTATTTCTTGATAGAATCTTCGTAATAGATTTTCTATTGTTGTTTATGCATATTATTATAGGTCTTAATCATCTTATCTTACTTTCCTTATAGCTATGGTCATGATATTGTTTTCTAGGTGCCTTTTTTGTGAATATAGTAGCTATATATTGATATGTAGTTGTATTATATTACTTGTACTTGCTCTAATCCTAATTAGATAACTATTTTGTAGTTTTAGGCGGGGATACCATACATACCATTTTATGAGGGGTGGCCACCTTTAGAGATCAATCTTAGAGCGTCATAGGTAGTTAGATATCTTAGTTAGTTTCCTTAGAACTTAAATTCAATCTTATTGTTCCTGAATTTTGATTTTAATGTATTGTTGGATCTTTTACCGATTTCATATTATAATTATGCTTTTTTCTCTTAAGCTATAGTTTTCTTATGAATGAGCAAGAGTTAGTTTTTGTGAAATGAAGATTTGATTGAAGTATATAGACAACGTACTATCGTCGATGTTGATGCATAGGCTGGACTTGACCACGTACTAGTATCCCAAAAAGCGGAAGCGGATCGTAACAGAAATAAGGTCAAAGTTTATGTTCCAAAACCCAAGTTTGCTATTTCAAATTCGTATATTTCAGCGACACAGACACACTAGAATCGATGGACTTGCAAAAAGAGTATACTAACGCCTCAAGTACTTAAGGCTTTAATCCCATAATTGTTCCTTCTCTATGCACTTAGCCAACGTTTACACCTAACAATCTTTTTCATGGTGGCCTTGATAACCAGAAAAATATTACATTCACTTTTATTACTTGAAAAAAGTCTGAAACATGACATAAAAATTTACACTTGAAGCAACTCAAAATCACTGTCGGTTTCGTTTGTCGAAGTTGGGCACACTTCTTTCATGCTATGCAGTAACATTACCCACTACTTGTTGTAGTTCATCTACTGGCTTTCATTGATCTTCCAAAATTCGAGGTTTCATTTTTAGAATACCTTGTCATACTATTGCATTGAATCATTTATTGTTGTTCCATAAGGCCATCACTAGTCATTAAAACACACATTAACATCATAACATATACAGGCTTATTTTATATTAAAAATTAGTACAGTATCAACGAAGATCAAGGGACTTTCGATCAATGATGGAATGAATCAAATAAGAGTCCAAGATAACAAAATTAAAGCTCTGATACCATTATGTCACGTCCCAATTCTATAGAATCGATAAGTCGCAACTGGACGTGATGTTATATATGTCTAAATTGTACTTGTACACGACATGAATGTGAACATGATAAATGATCAAAAACAAGGTCACTACAGAGAAAAAAACAGGCAAATTGAATCACAATAGATATAATAAAAATAATTTCTTTATTGATAAGCTTGCAGCATAATACATATATCTCAAAGCCAATTGAAATGACAAGGTTTACAAATCATGAATACAAAAAATTTACATATTTCATACATTATGTCATTTATAAGCAAAAGATAACATCTTCTAAAGAAAAAGCTTAAGTTGGTAAATCATAAAATGTTGGTAAAATATAAAATATTTTATTCAAATAATTATAACATATTATGTAATATCTCCTAAAAAATTATTATGCAATAAATTTCCAAAAATAGACGTACAAAGCACGTGCACGACTGCTAGTATATATAAAAAGAGAGGAAACAATGACAATAGAGATCAACTCAGCATAGAGAATATGCAACTTAATTTTATCATAAGTGGTGAAGATAATTCAACAACATAACAAGAAAACAATAGCAGCGACAATTATTGTTACTTGCCAATGGAGGCAAAAATAGAGTTCAGCATTTGCATCAACCAACAGGGTTTGATAAGCACTTCTTTATCTTCTGAATTGCTTGGACAACTTCAGTCATAGGAATCCTATCTTTCGGTAGATCACTTGAGCACAATAAGCCCAATTCTATTATGGATGACAAGCATCGATGAACAACAGACTGGAGAATATTATCATCCCTTAAGAGAGTGCAATCCACAATCTGTAAAACTGCAGCTGGATATGCATTGCTAACCCACTGTCTCAAATTCAAGTCTTCGCCAAACATTGAATCACAAGGCCTTCTACTTGTAAAAGTCTCTAACAGTAAGATCCCAAAGCTATACACGTCGCCCTTTCTTGAGACTTTCCCCGCAAATCCATATTCTATTTCAATATTCGTAACCACAAAAATAATTAGATCATATGTATAAATTAGTAATAATTAATTTTAATCTTGATATAATGTAAAATACTAATCTCATAATCAAAAAGAGTGCTAATATATATTACCTGGAGCCATATAGCCAATGGTACCTGGTGCGCTTGTTGACATTACAGACGGTTTTCATCCAGGAAAATTTTGGTTATGCCAAAGTCACCAACATGTCCGACCATGTTCTCATCCAACAAAATATTGCCTGGTTTTATATCACAGTGCACCAAAACATGAGGATGGTGGTGATGGAGATATTCTATAGCAACGGACACATCCTCCATTATATCGAGCCTCTGGTGCAGATTCAAGTGGTCATTGTGAGAGTGCAACCACCTCTCAAGGCTTCCATTTTGCATGTACTGAAGGACCAATGCCTTGAATTCCATGTTTGAGCATGTGCTAATAACTTTCACAAGATTTCGGTGTTGTACCATGCTCAAAGCACTGCATTCTGTATCAAAGTTTCTCAAGCACCCTTGAACTTCTAAATTCAGAACCTTCACTGCTACGAGTAGACCATCGTCTAAACATGCTCTAAACACGGAGCTAACGCTCCCCTTCCCAAGTAAATTTGTCTCGCTAAATTTACCAGTGGCTCGAACCAGCTCATGGTATGAAATCAATCGATGGTCATTCAAAGATGTGTCTGTCGCTGTAGGGTTGGCTTTGTTCCTTCGACGTGCCATTTGCAAAATTAAATAGAGACAAGAAGAAGGATGACAGAGAGAACAACAGGAGGAAGGACATACTTAAGAAGATGCATATTTTTCTTGGAAGTAGAGGTGGAGCAAGGAGGAAATCCTAGTCGAGGAGCACCGCAGAGTGCTGAATTACCCTTCATAATTGGGATGCTAATGTTTGAGAACACTCCGTCCTCAGGAATTTGCCCTTCTAGTATGTTGAAAGAGAGGTCTAAACTAACAAGTTGAGTGAGGCTGGTCAATGACTTGGGAATGACCCCCGAGAGAAAATTGTGCGACAGGTTCAAGTACTTAATTCCGACTAGTCTAGTAAATGACTGTGGAATCTGGCCGTGGAAAGAGTTGCTAGAAATATCGAGCATAGTAAGCATTTGGAGGTTTCCTAGAGCATTGGAGATGTTGCCCGATAGCCGATTGTTGGATATATCTACTTTGTCCAAGGACTTCAAACCGAGAATTTGTAGAGGTAGGGAGCCATTGAGAAGATTTTGGGATAAGCTTAACTCGACGAGGCCACTTAAGCTCCACAAGCTACAGGGAACCTCTGAGAAGAACTTGTTTCTAGATAATTTCAAGTATTGCAGTGTGCTGATATTACCTATCGAACGAGGTATTGGCCCGGAGAGTGCGTTGTTGCCAAGGTTCAAGGTAGTCAAGCTCGTCATTGGACCGATCTCGGATGGAATGGATCCGCTTATTCTGTTGCCCGAAAGATCCAACGACTGAAGGTTCTTCATTGTAATTGTAGATGGAAGTGGTCCGGTAAGCTGATTCTCATCGAGATCGAGTTCCAGAAGGCTACTCAAATTACCAAACCCAGAAGGAATTTTTCCTTGTATGAGGATCCCACCTGCATTGAACCTCTCTAGACGGGACGAGAGATTTCCTACAGAATCTGGAAGAAAGCCTCCGAACTCGTTAATGGCCAGGTCAAGAATCTTCAAGTGCCTGCAGTTTGAAAGAGAGGTAATGAAGCCAAGACCTCCAGTCAGTTCATTGGCAGCCAGACCGAGCCAGGAGAGTAGAGGTAGGAGTTTCCGATGGTAGAGGGCACAGATCCTGTAAGGTGGTTGCCAGTGAGCTGGAGGAAGCGGAGCTTAGAAGCATTCAAGAGAGCCATCGGTATCGAACCAGTTAGACTGTTGCCACCGAGATTTAGAATATGGAGATCGAGCAGATTCCCCAGCTCTTCGGGGATTGCTCCTTCCAGATTGGTATTGATGCTCATGCTGAGCTCATTCAGCCGGGTGAGGTTGCCTAGCGAAGTCGGGATCATCCCGGTGAGTTGGTTGGATCCAAGAACAAGACTGGTCAGGGTAGTTATGTTTCCCAGCTCCCCCGGGATTGTTCCTGTGAACTCGTTGTAAGACAGCTTCAGTACCTGGAGATTGGAGCACCGCGTAAAGCCTGTGGGGATCGGTCCGCTCAACTTGTTCATGGCAAGTGAGACGAACTGGAGGGCGGGAGATTGAACTGGTCATCTCTCGAAGGGAGAGGCCCCTCCAGCTCATTGTACTTCAAGTTGAGCTCGGTCAGCGACGTCATGTTGAAGATGCTGAAAGGGATTTGGCCGGAGAGGGAGTTGTTGTGGAGGTAGAGATTGGCGAGTCGAGGGAGCCGACCGATGCCATGGGGGATTGAGCCGGTGAGAGAGTTATTGCTGAGGTCGAGATAAGAAAGGAAGGAAAGATTGGCAAGGTGCGGTGAGATGGTGCCCTGGAGAGAGAAGCCGGTCAGGTCGATACTGACAACCCTTTGCCGATGTCTGCGACTGCAGCTGACGCCGAGCCAACTGCAGAAGGAGCACTGGCGCCGGTCCAATTGGCGCCCAAACTGCCGTGTTCATCGATAACAAGAGATTTGAAAGCTAGTAGTGAATCCAGGTCTGTGAAGTTACTGCGTGCTGCTTCTATCGACATTGACAGAAGCAGCAGCAGCAGAGGGAGGAGAAATATAAATCTAACAGCAGCTCCATTTCCGTGGAGATTAGAACGCAAGAGCTCCATGGAAACTCAAAAAGTGTGAGTAACATGGAATATACAATATAATATATATATATTATATATATATATATATATATATAGAGAGAGAGAGAGAGAGAGAGAGAGAGAGATTGACATGAAAGTTGTGAGCAATAATTGTATATTTGTTGACGATTAATCTATAGCCGCCACAATGGAT
This sequence comes from Iris pallida, assembly GCA_029216955.1. NCBI lineage: Eukaryota > Viridiplantae > Streptophyta > Magnoliopsida > Asparagales > Iridaceae > Iris > Iris pallida. The sequence goes on along the minus strand of JANAVB010003398.1, from coordinate 7,541,805 downwards.
CATGAGGAATCTGGTTAACGTACAACCTGTTGTGTAACATGGGGCTTGGTTGTGGGCTACGACTTCATTGTTTTTTGTTTCCCTTTTAGAAGTCAACTGCTTCGTACGTTGGTAGCTAATTATGTAAATATGTTTTGGTTAAAGAATAAAGATTACTTTCATCTGTTGTAATATGGTTTGTTTTCAAATAAGAAAAGTTTTATTTGTAATGTTCTGTGTCGCATGGTGTAGTGAGATAGCTTGTTGGTTCGAATGACTATTTGAACTTGGTTGTATGCAGACAAATTGTTCAGTTCGGTCGAGTAAGATAAACGTTGTTTATGGTGGATGATTTTGATTTTTTTTCTTTACCATCACACTAAATAAAATTAATGTTGCATGTTTAGTTTTTTATGTTATGAATTTGTTGAATACTACTCTAAAAAGAAAAGACCCAAGATAAAATAGTATTTTATTGTCAACCTTAAATATTAATTTGTTTTTTAATAGACATAGATTTCGTGTAATACTACTATAGATAGTGATTATGAGGAATCTGGTTAACGTAGAACCTGTGTGTAACATGGGGCTTAGTTGCGGGCTACGACTTCAATTCTTTATTTTTAAAGTCAACTTCTTTAGATGCTGGTAGCTATTTCTGTAATCGTTTTTGTTTAATGAGAACTTTTATCTGTTGTAATATGGTTAGTTTTCAAATAATAAAAGTCTTATTTGAGTCTAATTTTGGATTGATTTTGACAACTAGCTAGGTTTTGTTCCAAATTTAAATATTAGGAAATCATATTTAAGATTATTTTAATCCTATTTTAGGTGAGCTTGAGGCTAAGTTTAAGAAGACTTTGTTTATGCGATTTTGTGTGTTAGGATGTCCTAAGAAAATTGAGTGAAGAAAAAGGAAGATAGCTCATTGCAGATCTTGTAAGGGAGTGTTTATGCATATATGTTGAAGTTTTTGCTTGGCCTCTAGGACTTTTAGTCCCACATTGCAAAAAAACACTCCAAATGTGTATCTCAATGTATGGCTATATTTTCTATTGGCATATGCACATGGGGTGTGGTGGTCCATGTGGTCATGGTTGATGTTTTCCTAGAGGGATTAAGGTTAAAATTCTAAAAGAACATTTATGTTTTGTCACTCATTTCTAGGGGTGTGCATCGGGTCGGCTCGGTTCAAACCGAACCGAAAAAACTGACAACCCTATTTTGTAGAACCGTTAACCAAACCGAATTTATTCAAGCCGACCAAAACCGAACCAAAAAAATATTCGGTTTACGGTTCGGTTTTTCATGTGCCCAAATGGGCCGGCCCAATAAGAAATAACATTCTGGATTAATTTAAGACATCATCAAATACTAAATACAATATATAATTTTAAAAAACAGCATGAAACTTCTGTTTTGATAGAAGAAAAAAATATTACAAATAACTGCCTAAATAGTAGGAACAACCAGTTAATGCATAGTTGAACAAAGAAGGAAGCCACCATCATTGATACTTCCATCATCATCAAACACATATTACAGCATGATATTACCATCATCATTGAACACTTGCATAGTTGAACACTTGAACAAGAGAACACTACCAAAATAACCAACTTTAGCGACGGCCACATCCGTCGCGAATCCGTCGGTAACATAAATTACCGACGGCATAGCGACGGATATTTGATGAAAATGGCCGTCGGGAAATACGTCGTCGCTAAAATTTGTCCGTCGCTAAGCCATCGGACAAATGATTAACCGACGGACTAGCGACTGATTACCGACGGTTGCCTTTCAACGGATTAGCGACGGATTAGCGACTTGTTCCCGTCGGTTTACATGCCATATAATATTAAAATATCCGTCGCTAAGCCGTCGTAAATAGGTCGGTAAAAGCGTATCAGAGAGGTTCCTGATACGCAAAATCAGTCGCTATTCCGTCGCCATTCCGTCGTTAACCTCGACGTTATAGCGACGGATTAGCGACGGGTAGGGCGTCGGCCTGGTTCTGGAAAGCTTCCATAATTCCAGAAACCATGTCGACGGATAATGGGTCGCTAAGCCGTCGCTAGTCCGTCGTCATCCTCGACAGATTAGCGACGGATTAGCGACCCATTATCCGTCGCTAAGTCTCTGGAAACCTACCATATTTCCAGAACCATGTCGACGGATTTGCCGTCGCTAGGTAGTCGATATTCCGTCGCTAATATTAATCGTACCCAGTTAGCGACGGAAGTTCCGTCGCTAGTTGGTCGCTAGATCGTCGCTACCTGCAAATTTATTTCAACCAGTTAGCGACGGATTTTCCGTCGCTCGTCCGTCGGTAACTGCAAATATTTATATAATCCAGTTAGCGACGGATTTTCCGTCGCTAGTTAATCGCTCATCGGTCGCTAAAAAGATATCCGTCGCTAATTAGTCGCTAGTCCGTCGCTAAATGCAACATTAATTAAAAAAAATTACAGAAACATTCTATTTCCTTTTCGTAAATATTACACATATTCATAATATCCAATATCCAAACATCCATGTACGATCAACAAATATCCAATATTCAAATATCCAAATTCATAATATCCAATATCAAACAGAAATATCCAAACATCTATGTACAAATATCCAAACACAAATACACAAATTCATAATATCCAAACATTCATGTACGCTTCCAAAATATCCAGAATTCAAAATCCAAAAACAGTACAAATATCCAAAAACAGTACAAATATTATTGAGATGGATCGCGTCGTCGTTCGGCTCTGCGGATGTACTCTTCCACCATGTACGCCGGCACCTGGGACAACACATGCTCTGGAAGCGTGCGGAGCTGCTCTGGCGACATCAAGTCCATGAGCCCAATGAGCGCAGTATCCGGTACCAGGCGGACCTCGGCAGAACGGTCAAATGAATAACGTCCAGGGTCGGAAGGACCGGCAACCGTACTAGACGGACCGGGAGCAGACGGATCTGGACCGGGAGCAGAAGAAGGACGCGGAAGGCGCTCCAGCACATCCGACATTAGACTCCGCATTTCCGACATATCGGAGGTGAGAGTCGCAAGCTGCGTCCTCATATCGTCCGACGGGGCGCGGGAGGAGGCGGGGGCGGTGGATATCTCGGAGTCGCGCCCTGCAACGACGCCGCCAGGGAACCTACGCCGTAGACGCGCCTTTATTAAAGCCGCCGACAGACTCTACGAACACGTCGTCGTAGCGAGCGGCCATAGAAGAGGCGTCTGGGTGGGCGTCGTTTCGCCGACAACCTCGGCAGGGGGCTCAATCTGACTAAGGGCCTCACGATATGCAGCCTATCCAATGAATGTGTTTATACTATAAGTTTTCCTAAGTTATAATCTAAATCCTATGTTTCCCTAAGTTATAATTTGAATCCTACGTTCACCTAATTAAGTTAACAATAATTATATTTCTAATATAAATCTCATAAACGTAATTACTTACATCAGTCGCCTGGGCCCTCGCGTCGACGAAGCTCCCGTCTGCCCGCCTCTTGTGTGTATGCAGGAATACATCGTAGGCGGTGACCGACTCCGGCTCTCTCCCCTCCTTTACCGCCCGTTGTGCCTGCATACGAAATATACGTCAAATTTAATTAACTACGTATATTAATAGTACCGACTTTAATAGTGAAATGAATTTGCGGTATCTCACCAAATCTGCACGCGTCGCTGCGTGGGGCCTTGAACCTCCCGTATGCAGACCAGCGGCCTGTCTGCTCGCCTTCGCTTTCTCTGATTTCTCCCTGTACTGAGCAGTATTCATCTTATCCAACATCTGCTCGTAGTACTCCTCCCAGAGCCACTTCTTCCTCGAATGCGCCGTACGAACGTCGTACACCGCATCCCATATCTTCTTCCCGGCGGCGGCTTTGTAGGCCTTGCGAATCAACTTCTCGCGATGGGGGGGCCACCAGAACGTCGTCTGACATACAAATTAAATTATCATGTAATTAAAAAATTAGTGGATTAAAGAATAATTAATAATTAACCAAAAGATATATATATACCTTCATCTCCGAGCCAGACGTACTGCATGTTCTGAGGCACCTCAGAAAAATTGAGGTAGGGGCCATGGTAGTTTTCCCGGATAATTTGCCCGAGTATCCGGGCAGCATCATACGGGAAAAACCTACAAAGAAGCAAAGACTGGATTATTAACTTGAATAAATGAAATAAATTTAATAAATTAACTTAAATTTACTTACGTATCACCCGCGGGCCATAGCTCTCGTCGGTTCTCGCCTATCGGCCTCTCTGGAGGCGTCGGAGGATCCGCGGGTCCGCGGATGTACTCACCGGTAGCAGGGAAGCTGAATCCGGGGGTACTTCGGAGCCCACCCTGCAGTAACTGATGGTGTACCCGCTGGTGCATCCGGGGGCGGAACGGATCCGCTAGCGGATGGAGTCTCAGGCCTCGATGAAGATGAAGGTAGCGCAGAAATAGATCGACGGCGGGAAGAGTCTGTGGCCGGGCTCTCCAGGTCGGGATCGGAGGACTCTATATCCGGGGAATGTAGAAGGCGACCACGACCGCTACCACCACGACCGCTACCATCACGTCCACGGCCAGTGCCGCTACCACCACGACCGCTACCATCACGTCCACGGCCAGTGCCGCTACCACCACGACCGCTACCATCACGTCCACGGCCAGTGCCGCTACCACCACGCCACCCGGCCAGTACCGCCACCACCAGCACCACTACGGCCACGGCCACTGCCGCTACCAGCAGCACGAGTGGTAGTGACCATGACCTGTAAATAGAACACATAAATATAATTAACAATATAGAAGTATAAATGAATATAAAACTGAACTAAAATATATACCAGCAGCAGGGCGGCGAGTGCTGTCAAGACAATGAAACTAAGAGTGCCATCTGTAAAAAGAAAATCATACAATAAGTAGATGATCGAACGACAAAAACATAAACTGAAATAAGAATGTGTCCGTCTAAACTGAATTCACTAAGTTAGTTGTAAGTGCTTCTAATATATACCGATATTTAATCTAATCATCGTTATCGTCCTCGTCCTCATCGTCATCGTCATCGTTCTCATCCTCATTCTCATCGTCGACTTCATCTATATCATCATCCTCATCATCGACTTCATCTGTATCATCATCCTCATCCTCATCCTCATCCTCTTCTTCTTCTTCTTCTTCTTCTTCTTCTTCTTCTTCTTCTTCTTCTTCTACTTCTTCTTCAGGCTCAATACTTGGGACAAGACGCCTCTTTCTCCCCTGGTTGACAGCTAAGTCTTGTATATCAACCTCTTCCTCCCCTCTATTTTCCTCAGCATGAGGTATATCGACATCTTCCACGTCCATGGTATCCGACTGTTGTCCCATGTATTGGGGCTTCTCGATCTGGTCCTCTTGGTATGCTGGGTCTCCAACGTTGAATGTATTTCTAGATTTAATCTTGCATACTGCCCACCAGTCAAATCAATCTCTACGACGCCTTGGGTAGCTTGTATAGTAGACTTGAACAGCCTGACTTGCTATCGCAAACGTGTCGGACCCTCTATACCTCCTGCGATGATTTATATCGACGAATCCAAATTGTTTATCGATTCTCCAACCGATATTTGGTCTCGTATCGAACCACTCACATTTGAACATCACAATATACATATCATATGGGGCACTATATTGTAAATCAACAATCTCCCGAAGCACTCCATAATAGTCAAAGTCCGGCTCGTCGTCATAGATGGTGCCTCTTATGCAAACACCAGAATTCTTGGTATCGAAGCCGTCATTGAGAAATTCGACATTTATAGCATGCTGAGTTGACTTAAACTTGAAGCCATTAACGACATAGCCTGACAAAGTCTTTGCATGCTTCTTCGGTCCCAATGCCAAATAACGAATGCTCTCATTTATGAGTGTTGTTCAGGCAATAAAACCTGTAAACATGTATTGATAATTAAATATTTTAGCTGCATATATTTTAATGGTAGCCGCATAACATATTATCTCAGTTACTTACGTATTTACGAAACCAGGACGGAAAGGTACAATCAACCTCTCTTTGAAGTCCCTCATCTGTAATATATGGTGTCCTCATTTTGACTTTACCTCTAAATACACTGTTAGAGAGAATAAAAATAAGTGTAGTCACTTAATTCACCAAATTAGATTATAACGAGGCGTAGTCACTTACTTCTCCAAATCTCTCACTTCTTGTATGTCACAATTTAACAAGACATATCGGTGAGCGGTATCATACTCATCGTCGGTCAACCACCGTTTCTTACTAGCCCCAATAGGCTTGCCCCTTAAATTGAATATACCTCCATCCTCAACGTCTTCTTCATTCCTTTGAGGTCTATTTCGATTTGTCTCGACATGAGTATCGAAATAAATAGAGCAGAAATTTGACACCTCCTCGATAAGATATGATTCGCATATCGAAGCCTCTATATGCCTTGTTGCCAACTTTTCTTTAGATGGTGTAGGTACCTAAAGAGACAAATTATCTTGAGAATTAACAATGAATTGTAAAATCCACTTAAATTTCACTTAAATTATATCGATTTTATTTACCTTTCAAAGGGGTACATCCATCGATAATGAACAGATGCACCGACACGGACTTCGTATGCTAGATGAATCGGTAGATGCTCCATGCTGTCGAAAAAGCCCGGTGGAAATATTTCTCTAACTTGCAGATTGTTAAGACAATCTTCTCCTCAAGTTGTACCATATGTTGCACCGTCAGCTTAGTTGAACAGATATCCCTGAAGAATGTAGACAGCTCGGCCAACGGAACCATACAGCAGAAGGCAACAACTCTCTCAAAGCAATGGGCAGTAATCTTTCCATAAACACGTGGCAGTCGTGACTCTTCATTCCCGTTAGCTTGCGTTCATTGAGATCAACGCATCTAGACAAATTCGAAACATAGCCGTCGGGAAATCTTAAATTAGATATCCACTTGCAGAGATTCTATCTTCCTTGCTCAATGTGTATGGCGCTATAGGCTTACTTAATTGTCCACCAGCCCCCTTTGTATCAAGTTCAGATGAGGACGCTTGCATATCTCGGCTATGTCTTGTCTTGCTTTTGGATTGTCCTTCGTCTTTTCTTTAATATCCATGACGGTATTGAAGATATTATCGAACACGTTCTTTTCGATATGCATGACATCAAGATTATGCCTTATAAGATTATCTTTCCAATAAGGCAAGTCCCAGAAGATACTCCGTTTGGTCCAGTTATGGCTTTGTCCGAACCCCTCGACACGATGGTTCGATGGATCTTCCATTGCGGTGGGCAATTCCTTTACAGCTTCCCAAATATCGTATCCCGAAAATCTGGCAGGAGGTTGAGAAAATTCTTGTTTTCCATATCTGAACGCGTCCTTATTCTTTCTCCAAGGATGGGTTGCGGGCAGAAATTGACGGTGACAGTCAAAGAAAGAAGTTTTTCCTCCATGCCTAAGGCGGAACGCCTTACTATTTTTCATGCATATCGGACAAGACATGTTGCCGTGCGTACTCCATCCCGACAGCATACCGTATACTGGAAAATCATTGATTGTCCACATGAGTGAAGCTCTCATCTGAAAGTTCTGTTTCCTAGAAATATCATAGGTCGTGACGCCGATCTCCCACAGCTGTTTCAGCTCATCCACCAACGGCTGTAAATATATATCGATGTTCTTCGTCGGATTTTTAGGACCGGGTATGATAGCTGTCAGAAACATATAAGGAGTCTTCATACACATCCATGGTGGCAGATTGTAAGGGGTAAGAATGACCGGCCAGCATGAGTACTGAGATCCCGACTGTCCGAAAGGGGCGAAGCCATCAGCACATAGCGCCAGGCGTACATTTCTAGGCTCTGCAGCAAAATCTGGATGACACAAATCAAAATGTTTCCACGCCTCTCCATCCGAAGGATGTGACAATTCTCCTTCGTCCTTTATGCGTTCTTCGCTGTGCCACGTCATGTGTTCTGCTGTATTTAGAGACATATACATCCTCTGCAAGCGCTTCGTGATCGACAAGTAATGCATATACTTGTAAGGACGTCATTTTCTAGTCGACTTTCCTTTTCCCTGTACTGGCTTGTAACGATCCGCATTACAGAAGCTGCAACTTTCTGATACGCAATTCTCTTTGTAGTACAACATGCATCCGTTGCGACAACAATCTATCTTCTCGTACCCCAGTCCCAGTTGTCGGACCATCATCTTTGACTTGTAGAAGTTTTTTGGTAGCTCTTTTGATTCCTTCGGTAACACCTCCTTGATTACTTCTGTGATCCGATTATAGCAAGCTTGTGGCAAGTTAAAATCAGACTTTATGTTCAACAACCGCATCGTCACTGACAGTGCGGAATGAGTCTCACAACCAGGATTAGAGAACTATCTGCGTCCTGAAACATGTCATAGAACTCCTTCGCCTCGGGATTAGGATCCTCCGGATCAAAATTAGGCCCTGCCGTATCATACACCATATCTCGTGCAAGGTTCTGCAGATCTCCATAATCAACAGAGCATCCGTGGTCTTCGATGACATCCGTTGCAGCATTATCATCAAAAGCATAAGTAGCAGCTTCCGCAGCCTGTCTTTCGAATATAGTTCACCTTGCGATGACCACAGGCCGTAATTACGTACGAAACCCTTACGGGTCAAATGATCTCTCACAGTCACCACTTCTTCGTAACGTCTATTGTGACATTAACACATGGACACTTAATTTTGTTACCGTCCATGTACTGAGCTTTGCTCATTGCATATTAAGAAATACTTCCACGCCTGCCTGAAAATCGTCACTACACCAATTCTACTCTCGTGTTGCCGTTTGTACATCCATGTACGATCAACAAAATAACGACTCATCCTCAATTTGGATGTGAAAATCTGTATCGTAAGACAACTAAACATAAGAATAGCCCGATACCGATACTCATAATTTGGATTAGGGTTAGGATGTTAGATATAAGTGAACTAGGTGATGTAGAGTACAATATAGGGAACTGTGAATGGACTGAAAGTTGCACATGAGAAGGTTCAATGAAGGGCCCATAAATGGTTCACATGATAAGTTAGTAAGAATCCACATCACTATACATACTCCCCCGTCTCAGGAGTGTGTCTGGCTCCTATTTAGAACAGCACAGGTCACACATGTCCAGAATAGCAAAACAGAGCTCTACAATATATATCGGTATCGGACTATTCCTACGAGTATTGGTATCGGCGATATCAATACTCGTGTGAATAGGAGATTGCAATATAAGTCTAAGCTATCTAGCTAACATGTATACTTGCATTTACATTGTATCATAACTTGATCTAGTTACCTTGCTAATCATGTATATACTCTTAACATATATGTGAAGACACTATACTAACATGTATTTAAATCAAGGTTCAAAGTATCGGTATCGGAATCGGTATCGGACTATATATTCCTACGAGTATTGGCATCGGCGATATCAATACTCGTGTGAATAGGAGATTGCAATATAAGTCTAAGCTATCTAGCTAACATGTATACTTGCATTTACATTGTATCATAACTTGTATCTAGTTACCTTGCTAATCATGTATATACTCTTAACATATAGTGAAGACACTATACTAACATGTATTTAAATCAAGGTTCAAAGTATCGGTATCGGAATCGGTATCGGACTATATACTACGAGTATTGGCATCGGCGATATCAATACTCGTGTGAATAGGAGATTGCAATATAAGTCTAAGCTATCTAGCTAACATGTATACTTGCATTTACATTGTATCATAACTTGTATCTAGTTACCTTGCTAATCATGTAATACTCTTAACATATTGTGAAGATACTATACTAACATGTATTTAAATCAAGGTTCAAAGTATCGGTATCGGAATCGGTATCGGACTATATATTCCTACAAGTATTGGCATCGGCGATATCAATACTCGTGTGAATGGAGATTGCATATAAGTCTAAGCTATCTAGCTAACATGTATACTTGCATTTACTTGTATCATAACTTGTATCTAGTTACCTTGCAATATAAGTCTAAGCAATCTAGTATTGGTATCGGCGATATCGGTAGTATCGGCGGTATCGGATCGAAGTATCGGATTTTTTTGGTATTAGAAAAAAATAATTATTAATAAATTATTTACATTTAAAAACATATAATTTATACATTTAGGCATAATTTTAAGTGTTTTAAGTATTATTTCTTAGTAGTTTTGAAATTAAATGAAATTAAATTAAATGAAATAGTATTATTCTCCCACCCACCCCCCCCCCCCCCCCCCCCCCTGCCCCCATTCCCGACCCCCACCCCCGACCCCCCTGCCCCCATTCAACACCCCCCCGACCCCCTGCCCTCTCCACCCCACCCCCGACCCCCCTGCCCCCATTCCCCACCCCCCCGACCCCCCGACCCTCATTCCCCACCCCCCCACCCCCTGCCCCCATTCCCCACACCCCCCGACCCCCTGACCCCATTCACCCCCCCCCCGCCCTCTCCACCCCCCGCGAAGCCGACCCCCGCGAAGCCGACCCCCCCCCCACTCCCCCCCCGGCCCCAAAACCCAAAATTAGAGAAAGAGAGAGAGAGAGAGAGAGAGAGAGAGAGAGAGAGAGATACCTGGTAGAGAGAGAGAGAGAGCCGCGAGAGAGAGAGAGAGAGCCGCACGCGAGAGAGAGAGAGAGAGCCGCACGCGAGAGAGAGAGAGCCGAGAGAGAGAGAGAGAGAGTTTTGGGGAGAATGAAAAATTCCCCCCCGTCGGTTCAATTTAAGTTAGGGCACAGAACCTAGCGACGAAATAGCGACGGAATAAATTAGTCGCTAAACCGTCGCCAATTAAAAGGTGTTTTCCGACGGATATATCCGTCGCCAGTTAGTCGCTAAAGTTCCCGCCAATGTTTTAAAGATTTTGCCGCCAACATTTGCGACGAATAAGCGACGAAAAAGAATCCGTCGCTAACGTTCGTCGACTTAGCGACGGAAACCCGATAAATTTTTACATTTAAAATTGGAAAAAATTATGTTATGTTGTCTGTCGCTAATCCGTCGCTAAGATGTCGGAAACTGGTCGCTATTAGCGACGGAATCCGTCCGTCGCTAAACTTCCGTCGGTAAAGTGGGGTATTTTAGTAGTGGAATGAACAACAACATGATACTTCCATCATCATCAAACACATATTACAATAGGGGAACACTGAAACAAGAGAAGGAACAACAGCATGATACTTCCATCATCATCAAACACATATTACATTAGGGGAACACTTGAACAAGGGAAGGAACAACAACATGATACTTCCATCATCATCAAACCGCATGATACTTCCATCAACAACAAATAATAGTTCACTGTTCCAGTACAAGCCAACAAATACACATTTCAGAGTGCAGGAAGCCATCACCATCACAGCCCTAACCATTAGCCAACAGTCCAACAGTCCAACAGTCCAAGTATCATTACCTAAAAATATGGGGACAAAGAAGGCTCAGAATGGCTATTCATGCATCATTAACAATACAATACATGCCTCGCCAATTGGCTGCAAATAAATGTCGCGCCAATGGCTGCAGTTAAAGCCAAATCATCATCGTCAAAGCTTAACAAATAAATTAGTAAAAGTTCATAATACTAAAAGAATGTATCCAGATCATAAGCAAGCAAACCAGTCCAGACAGCAGCAGCAGGCAACAACACTACAGTAGTAATAGTACATGAACTGGAAGTACAGTACTTTCCAAAAACCAGACTGAAGTGGAGTAAACAATGTCCAGAATCTAGTATATGACCAAAATCGAGTAATTGAGTAAAGGAGCAGTAAATGAGTAATGGAGCAGTAAATGTAAACATATCTAGTAGCATTCAAGCAGCAGTAACAAACCAAACTGGAAGTACATCACTGAACAAAATCCAGACATGAGTAGTGAAGTACAAGAGCATTAAACTACTTGCAGAAGCATTCAAAGCAGCAGTAACATATCTAGTAGCAGCAGACAGCAGTAACATATCTACTTGCAGAAGAAGCAGTAACATATCCAGGCTCCAGCAGTAAATGATGTCCAAAATCTAGACATGAGTAAATGAGTAGCAGTAATTGTAAAGCTCCCAAAACAGAGCAGTAAATGTAACAGCCACTAAAGTAGCAGCAGATAGCAGTAAATGTAACAGCCACTCCCAAAACAAAGCAGTAAATGTAGCAGCTAGTATAGCACATCACAAAAAATTTATGATACAAAAATATTACAAAATTATCTCCAACTAAAAGTTTGTGTTCCCAAATATTACTCCAATGTTCAAGAGCATAAGTAATCAAATCTCGCTTGTTGACGTTGATTCCATCGTCAACTTACCCAAATCTAAATAAAAAAATGAATCAACAAGTTAAAACACACACAAAAAGATACAAAAATAATGCAAGAAATAAGCAAATTGAAACTACACATTTCAACTTTATACACGTCTTCAAACTCCTCTTCAATAATGGATACTATGGGTCGATCGAAAGGCCCCCGGAACCAATCTTGACAACAAATAAGAGATTGAACAATTTTTGGAGTCAAAGAGCTCATATATGAATCAAGCACACGGCCACCCGTACTAAAAGCATACTCGAATGCCACGGTAGATGTGGAAATGGCCAACACATTCCTAGCCATCTTCAATAGGATGAGAAAACGAGGAGAATTAAGCTTCCACCATCCCAAAATATTAAAATTATCACTCCATCATCATCATCATCTACGGTGCTCTCATCTAAATATCGATCAAACTCCGATTTAGCATCACCGCCACCCAATTCCATCTTATGTTTCTTGAATTGGGTCTTCATAAACTTCTTCAATTGCAAGTTGTGCATCGGTTGATTTGCACTAGAAGGTTCAATTCTTTCACTAGTAGTAGTACCACTACTTTGGGAAGAGCTCATATTTTTTGTACTCATTGAACATAAAGTACACAACACTTTTTACTTTTTTTGTGGAATCACTCTTCTCCGGACCATAGAGATGATCAAGAGCATATTCCACATATTTCAACTTATGTCGAGAATCAAGAATTGGTGCAATAAATATCACTATATTCATTTTTAATGTCCCCCCAATACTTTTGATACTTCTCTCTCATTTTATCGGCCATGAAAGACAAGTCAAAGTCATCACTCTCCTTTGAAGTGCGCAAGAAAATATCAATGGATGTGATTTCGTCAAAGAAATTATTGTAAGTGACATATAAGGACCCCGAGATATACGCAAAGTAAGTTCATAGAAGTGTTCCAAGAAAGTGCACAATCTTCTAGCATTGACCCAATCATCTTCAATAGGATAGCCACCATTCTCCGTTAGTTCTACTTTGAACCATGGATCTTGTCCAGCGAATCTCTCAAAGGCACTTTCAAACTTTTGTGCTATGTCCAATATCAAAAATATAGAGTTCCAAAGAGTGCTCACATCAAGACACAACATCTTCTTGCTTTGTATCTTTTCGGCTTCAATACACTCCTTGAACTTTTGAAATCGACTTGGAGAATGTCTCACATACCTCACCGCACTTCGAACACGAGCAACCGATGGAGACATCAATTTCAAGCCGTCAACAACAAGAAGATTAATGATGTCCGCATGTGTAAATATTTGCATTATAGAATGATATTTCCCTAATTTTGAATCTTCTTGCTTAAATAAGAAATAGCAATATCATTGGAGCTCGCATTGTCTAAGGTAATAGTGAATATTCTATCAATACCCCACTCTAGCAAGCACTTCTCTACCGCTTTTTCAATGGCTTCGCCTTTGTGACTTGTAATCGGACAAAAGTTTATAATCTTCTTCTTCAACACCCAATCTTCATTTAGGTAATATGCCGTAAGACACATATAATTGATTTTTTTGCAACGATGTCTAAGTATCCGTCGTATGACAAACCATTTGCTTAGATTGTTTAAAGTATGTTTTCAACTTACTCTTTTCAATGGAGTAAATTTCATGATAATCCCAAGTCACGGTCTATCTTGACGGAATACGAAATGTAGGACACGCAACATTCAGGAAGTGTCTAAAGCCCTCACACTCCGTAAATCAAAACGGAAGCTCATCAACATAATCATATGTGTCAAGGCCTTTCTCACCTCGTCTTGGTAAAATTTCCAACTAGTTAGTATTTTGTCCTTGCCCTTTTCCATTGATTGCAAGTTGAGTAAGGTTTGACTAGAATCATTATTCTTTGAATTTAGTGGACATGCATTCCAGTGATTTCTAACATTACTAGTCCCATTTAGTTTACTATGGCAATGATACTCTTTCCCGCAATGATTGCACCTTGCTTTTGGATGACCTTCCGCATCAAGAAATTTCTTAAAATCTTTCCAATGCGGAGCTCTTTCCTTCGTACGTTTTCTTAAAACTATAAGCCTTGAATTATGATTGGATATAGACTCATTTGTGGCTTGAGAGCTAGTTGGTGGTTGAGGATCACCTTCTTGCGACATCTAAAAAATAATTTGTACTGTCAATATATAAAATATAAATAACAAATCAAAACATCACACAAATTGTACTTTAATTAAAAAATCAAAAAATACGCACATTGCATGAATATGATGTTGTTGCCATTGATTGGGTTGGTGCTACCTATTCAACATATCACAATTTAATAAGTAACCTACTAAGTTACGGTAGTTACCTAACACTAACCCAATCTACATAACTAACCCTTAAAAGCGAGAAAGTTCAGAGTGCAGTAAGTGTGCCAAACAACCAGAGTAAGTGTGCCAAACAATCAGTCCCATAATTGTGTGTCAAACTACAAATTTAGAAGTCCCAACCCAGTCCCATAATTGTGTGTCCAACTACAAAGCCAGGGTCCAGAGTAACTGAGTAAGTGTGCCAAACACAAACAGCCAGAGTAAGTGTGCCAAACAGCCAGATTAACCCTTCACTTACAGTGCAACTCAAGTCTCCAACACAAACCAAAATTTCAGACCAAATTTCCAGACTCCCAGATTCAAAATATCAGCATAAACCAAAGTCCTATATTCAGAAATGTCATATTATTAGAGTAAATACCATGCAACTCCAACATAAACCAAAATTTAAACAACCAACAAATATTCATGAATTATAAAAGAAATGGGTCTAGGAAGAACAAACCATTACTTACAAATGAGTGACTCTGGTAGTCTGTACCGTATCAACAATCAACAATATCAACAAGATTTGAAATATCAAGATAGCAGCATAGCAAGTGAGCAAGAGGCCAGATCACAAATGGCCCAGATCAAGGTTAGATTTCTAGGCAGTGATTCTCTAAGCTCTTTCCATAGTTCAATGAATCATGCAAGAAAATAACAAATTAATTAGAAAGAAGGAAATAAAATAAACAAAGATCTGTAAAAAAATAAGAATTTTCAGAGAATATAATTATTTCTTACCAGATCTCGACTAGTCGGCTAGATCTTTCACTGGTGTTGTTAGATATCGATAGATCTGGCTTAGCTCGAGAGATCGAGAGAGTCAGATCTAGGGTTTGCACGAGATGTAGAGGAAGGGGAGAAGACCCTTAGGTTTCTCGATCTATGGTTAGTAGCACGAAAGAGAGAGATTGGCCCTTCGGGTTTCTCGAGTCCTCTTCTCCAAGAGAGCAGCCGGCAGCACCTGCGGAGAGAGATTCGAGAGAGTTAGACGAGAGAGAGAGAGAAATTTTAGGGCATCCACAGAAAAGGCCCCTTATATAAATCAAGGGGCATATTAGTAATTTTACATTAAATAAAAAACTTATTCGATTTTCGGTTCGGTCGGGTAACCGAACCCAAAACCGTTACCCGACCCAAAAACCGTATATTTACATTCTTGGACCCAATATCCGACCCGTAACTAAAAAACCGAACCGAATGGCAAGTTCGGTTCGGTTGATGGTTCAGAAACCGTATTTTGTTCAGCCTTACTCATTTCTCTTAGGAGCTAAGTCCAGCAACTCGAGCACAGATTCGGACGCAAAGTAGTATTTTAATGATAAACTTTGCACTTCGCACGTACGCATCAGACATGAGATTACGCTTTTGCACTTGGTTGCGTGCAGGTTCCTACATGAGGCAATCCGTGCATGGTGCATGCACGAGTGCCTGTATGAGTGCGTATGGATGGCTACTACACAAGACTTACGTTACGCCCTGACCCGCTAAATCGTTCGTCCTTGCATTGATTTAGCCGAATCGATATTTCTCGCTAGGGCGTGATGTCATACGAGTCTGGAGTTCGTACAAGGCAAGAAAACTTTCTTTAAATGGTTATCAAATAACAACATTTTACTGTGGAAGAAAGCAGTCATATTGAATTTACACGAAGTATACGAAACAATCTATTTATTGAATATAAAGTAGATTTACAAAGGCTTTCAATAGCCCAAATGAATCTGCCAAATTGGCTTATAACACTCATGATCTCTCTAGCCCACAAAGGATCTCGACGTTCCATACATCATGTCTTCTATATCCTAGCCCGAATGCATCATCCAGTTGCAAGTTCGAATGCGATCATAAGCCTTAGAACGTTTAGGAACTTCGTACCTCAACGTGCCCAAGCGAAGCTCTGCCACGAGTAAACCATTCACTGCATCCTGCAAGTAATCTAGTGGAGGATCAGTAATAATTCTCTAATGTACTGATAAGACCTAGTACTAATCCTCTAAGGTACTGATAAGACCCACTCGCATAAATGAACATTAAGTAAACTTATGAATCATACAGCTTAATTCATGATCTATCTATCTTTGCCTTAGGATCAATTTCATGGCATATTGTAAGCAGTAAAGCATGTACGCATGATAAACATGTTATGTTTGATTATTTATAATATATATATATTTTTTAATCAAACATGATAAACATGTTTGATTATTATATATATATATATATATATATATATATATATATATATATATATATATATATATATATAATTTCGTGGCAACTTCTTACCAACATTGATCCACTCACCCTTGCACCGATGCAAGGTGAATACATACATATACTATACATAATATATATATATAATAATATTATATATTATATATATATATATATTTTGTGGCAACTTCTTACCAACATTGACCCACTCACCCTTGTACCGATGCAAGGTGAATACACCAACCATCTTATCCTGTCATGTTAAATATGATATTTGTACAGAATATTGTGTACCTGCACCATTCAGCCCATCGGCCCCTATCTATATGAAGGTTACTGGCATTTTCGAGCCAAAATGGACTAAAATCTCATCTCATAAGGGTAACCCGACGTCCTTCCCGTACGGGTTGCTATTCCAATAACCAAAGGACGTCGAACTTACCAACATTGTGGCTTATCATATCAGTAGACGATCGCTAATCGTCTTCGATTATTGGCACCAACAATATTTATCCATCCCTCCTAGGTCGAACAATTCTGGTGCCTCGGCGAATACAAGTTCGAGGGAAACAAACCCATGCATGGACTATATACTCAAGTCCATTTGACCATACAATACGCGCAAACAGTAAAACCATAATAATCATCAGCATAGTCTGAGTTCGCAACTCAGAACTTGCATTATCTCACATTTTCATTCTCTTACTCCAATACTCCATCTCCTCGATTTAATGTTCTGTGGCTCGAAACCTCAATTCAATGTTCAAATGGACGACTCGAGGGTCCCGAACATTTATAAGGAAATATACTACATTTGACAGTTTTGTGGCATTTATGCCACAACTGCTTACTTCGCATACGAATTATATCTTTCAATGTTCATTGTTATGCGATTTGTGCATTTGATGCACACCTTGACACTATCTTTCAACGTTCTAGACTTATTTTCATTCCCTCCGACTCGTGCACTACCACTCCTCGATAGATATTCAATGTTCTATGGCTCGTGCACTAAGGTACTTATCTCGATATAGTCTTTCAATGTTCTAACCCTCTAACTCGTGCACAGAAGCACGCCTCGATTGAGTTCTAAATGTTCTATGGCTCATTCCCTGAGGCACTCCTCGATCGATGTTATGTGGCTCGTGCACCGAGGCAATCGTTGTTGCGATATTTTGATGTTCATATACGACTTGTGCACTTGATGCATGTTTCTCTTTAATTACTTAATATCATGTGCCTCATGCATTCATGCACTTATTGACATAGTTTTTTTATGTTCTATTTCAATTCGTACACGGGGCACGTTTCGTCTCAATATTTTATCTTAGTGTTCGACATGCACTATGATTTATCTTAGTCGAGCCACGTCTATGGACTTGATAACTTAGCATACAAGGGTACATTTTATTTAGCATGATGGAGTAGGAAAGAAGGGTCAAAGCTCTCCTCGTCTACTATTTCGTCGAAAGTCGATGTAGCTCGATTCCTTAACTTTGTTGCACAGCCAACTCTTTTGCCTTAGCCATCGAGCACTTCGTGCTCTGTTGAACTACCCAACAAATTCGGCCTACCGTGCCCATGCCTTAGCTCGTTGCGAGACGATACTTTGGTTTCGATGGACTCTATTGTAAATAAGGCAAAAGATCGACCTCTTATAATTTAGCGTGAAAGCTTAGCCTGCACATGAAACTAACTAAAATTTATTCTTGTTCGATTCGAACTTATCATCTATTTGGGTCAACTTACGACTTTCATTGGTTCATCGATACTTCTTCGGGTTAACTTAACTCTTCGAGCCAATGACAAGGCATAATGCACCGTGCAGAGCAGGACATTACAACATCCCTTCGGTTGCTTCAGGAGAGTAATCGTCCATTTAGTAGGGTTTACTGTTGTAACCACCCACTTAATAGGCAGTTAACTTTGAATTAACTTCCGTTAAGGACTAGTGAGGTGCTCATGAGTTGGCTATCCCTATATATATTCTGGTGTTCTTCTTTTTGAAGGTACAGAACAACCGAATATAGACGGTATAAGAGAGAGATGTTGCAGCATTTTGGTGCATCGAAGTATTGTTCATGCAAGGAGTCCAAGGGCTATTCAAGGAGTTCGTGCAAGAGTGACAGGGGAGCATTCTAAAAATTCATAATTTTGAACTTACTGGTTTCGTGGCAGATTAACAGAATATAGGCAAAACTTGCTTAGAGCAATGATAGTTTTGATCACCCTAGTGAGCATTTTTTTTTCAAGTTTTCTATTTTTTCCCCTTTCTAGTTTTAGTAACTTAGTTCATGTTTCAATTATGTTTAAGAAGTCAGCCTGTAATCTTCATTCCCTATCTTTGCTTGAGTCCTTTGTAAGAATTGTAATTTTCATTTCTCCAACATACTTTGTACGTCCATTGTACCAACTGGAATAACAATCTCAAAGCAAGACATGAGCAACGATGTTAGCTGAAGATAAAAAAATTGGACCTCTCCTCGACACAAGTTTCAATAAATTGTAATTTTTATAGAGAAAACTACAATATATGAACGAGAAAGATCAACCTCAATATTTAACTTGTCAATGTTGTATATGTATTGAATGATCTGGAGCCTACCATTCCCGAGACTGAAGATGTGCTTGCAATTGCTAGCACGATTGAGAAGCAATACAAATGGAAGAAGGACAATAACATATGCAAATTGCTAATTCTAAACGTCGTAGATGACTCTATGGCAAAATCGTACAAAAAGAAGGTTAACACAAGAGACGTCTGGTATTCTCTTGAGAAATACTACAAGGCCGACGATAAGATGTCCAAAATTTATCGTGTTGACAAATTATTCAAAATGCAATTTGAAGACGAGAAGACAATATTGTCGCCAGTCGAGTTACTCAAGTTGCAAGAAAAACTTGAGGAGAAAGGCATAAAGCAAGAGGACAAGTTCATGGTGGGAGCCATTGTCACCAAACTTTCTCTTGAACCAACTGATATGTATCATAAAAGATAGAGATCGTCTTTTACATTGTATTCATATTGAAGATGAAGCTAGGGCTCAAATCAATGT
Source organism: Iris pallida (assembly GCA_029216955.1). NCBI lineage: Eukaryota > Viridiplantae > Streptophyta > Magnoliopsida > Asparagales > Iridaceae > Iris > Iris pallida. The sequence goes on along the minus strand of JANAVB010003398.1, from coordinate 7,521,863 downwards.
GAAAACTCTGTCCTAACAATTTGTCAAGGCAGACGTGGTGAAAGCTGGAGACAACAAGGGGGAGCAGAACGCTTCTTACAACAGCAAGAAGAATGACTTCAACCATATAAAGGTGAAGTCAGCTTCATTCAAGCCCGTCAAGCAATGATTGGACTTGCTACAACTGTGGCAAGAAGGGCCACTATAAGAAAGATTGCAGGTCCAAGCCAAACCAAAAACATAAGCAAGATGAGATTAGCTTGGTTGATATCATTGTGCATGTTGATTCATCTAGCGTAGATACCGACTGATGGGTATAGACGGGTGCATCTTGTCACATGTGTTCAAAAAAGAAATTGTTCACCACTTACATACATACTATTGAGAATATTTTAATGGCGAACATATCCCAAGCTGAAGTAAGGGAATCGAAAATATGGTGTTGAAAATGACTTTAGGCATGATACTTACTTTGGAGAATGTTACGCACGTACCAAGATTGCCAAGAATAGAATCTTTAGAAGTCTAATATGTAACGCAGGCTTAAGAAAGAACATCAATGCAGGCCAGATAGTGATGTCCTATAAATGAGCATACTTCCGGAAGACTTTTTATGCTGAAGGAATATTCAAACTTCAAACTATAAGTTCAGCCGAATATATCAATGACGTGTCTACTTCTGGCTACTCTCTCAAGTTATATAACACAATAGAATAGGAGATGTTCATTATAAAAGAATAAATAAAATATATAGTCTAGGTCTTATCTTCAAATATAGGGATAAGAAGGTGGAGAAATATAAAGTTTGTGCTCAAACTAAAATTATAAGAAAATCATTCAGACAAGTGAACCATAGTATAGATCATCTGGAATTGGTGCACAAAGATATCTGTGACTTCAAGTAGTTCTCTACAAAGACTAGGATGAAGTACTTCATTACTTTTATCGATGACTTCTCAAAGTACGCATTCATTTATCTTCTTAGATCGAAAGATGAAATATTTGAGAAGATCAAGGACTTCAAAGCTGAAGTTGAATATCAAACAGGACTACAACTAAGAGACCAACAAGTGATCCAGGCGGGGAGTACCGTTCTATTAAATTCACATGCTTCTGTAGAGAACATAGAATTGTCAATGAAATGACTAGTTCGTATTCTCCTAGTCAAATAGGGTAGCAGAAAGGAAGAATATGACATTGCCGGAGATGATGAATTCAATGTTGTTGATTGTTGGACTTCTAAATTGTTTCTGGGAAGAAGATATCCTAACTACAATGTTCATTCTGAACAAAGTATCATTTGCTAAATCAGACATTACTCCTCATGAACTATAGTTCAAAGTCAGACACAACTTAAATGTTATTCGAGTATCAGGATTTTTGGCCTATGTAAAGCTTTCTGACATCAAGATTCAGAAGCTTCTCTATATATCCTAGTGTTCTTCTTTTTGAAGGTATAGAACAACAAAATATAGATGGTGTGCGAGAGAGAGAGATGTTGTAGCATTTTGGTGGATAGAAGTGATGTTCGTGTAAGGAGTCCAAGTGTTGTCCGAGGAGTTCATATAAGAGTAACACAAGAGCATTGAAAAATTACATATTTTTTAACTTGTTGGTTCTTGAGAGCATATCGACAAAATTTAGGTTGAATCTTGGTTTGAGCAACGGTGGTTTTGATCACTCTGGCGAGTGTTTTTCTTCAAGTTTTTTATTTTTTCCTCTTTCCAGTTTGTACTAACTTAGTTGTTGTTTTAATTCTGTTTACGAAGTTAGTATGTAATCTTTAGGGATAATTAGAGTTTAGTTCCTGGACTTTATACAAGTTTAGAGTTTAAGCCTTAACATGTCCAATTGGAGAGTTTTGGACCATGGATATTTAATTTGGTTTTCTTTTTCCCAATTTATCCTCTCTAACCTATATAACAAATTTTCATTATCATACATGAAAGGAAGGGTATAATGGAAAAAAAACAAATAAAATAAAAATTCAGGGTCTAAACTCTCCAATTGGATATATCAAGGCTTAATGTCACGGACTTAGTATTTTTTCTACACTTCTACCCATACGGCACATAAGCTTCCTACTCGAAGACCCGTGCCAGCCATCCCGAACCCCCTTAGCTAGATCGCTAAGGCAATATTGAGAATATTGTGGAGCAAGAGAGAGAGAGAGAGATTGGAAGATTAAAACTCCATTATACTAGAAAAGATTACAACTTTGGGTGGTGAGGAATAAATAAGCCTCCCACTTATTTACAAGGCCACCAAGGCTTACATGGAAACTTCTGGAATCGGCATATTCCAAGGATTATTCTAGGCACTAGATATTTCTAAGAAAGCTTCTAGTACATCCAGAAATATCATTAGACATCTAGAAATGTCTTCAGTCTTCTGGAAGTTTCTCGAGTCCTCTAGAAGATTCTTGGGCCTTCTGCAAGATTCTACCATCTTCTGGAACACTCTGGAAGATTCCCGCATAACCCTTGTCCGTAAAGAGCTATGCAAGTCCGTCTCGATGGGGCGTAAACTTTTATGTGTGGCATTCTTCCCTACCTGTTTTGTCAATGCCCTCGTCGATGGGTGCACCAAGCCTCAGGACGATTTCTACCCTCGTAGGCATGGTCGCTGTGCATCACCCCTCCTTTGTGTGTCACGTGCGGCACTTCTCTTTTCACATCTTCTCCTCAAAATCGAAAGTAAAATGGTTCGTCGCACCAACTCTAGCCTTGGTCTGTGCCTCTTTGGCACAGGATGAATCTCGTACAGGCTATCGAGTCGCTGATGGCCCTCATCTCATGGCTGTACTTGGTTCTGCACACCTCCGCACATGCGAATCATATTACAAGCCTTTCGACTCGAATATCCCCTACGAGCTTTGATAAACTCTTCGCGCGAGTTACTCTGCCTCATCGCTTCTGCCTCTGTGTTGCTTGTGACACGCATCTCTGCACTCGTACCCAGCCCGGTAGCACGGTCCACCTCCTTCCACGGAAGTGCTCCTTAGGACGCCCCTTTGTAACACCCTTGGCCTCACACGAAAGGCCTTCCTCCTCGAAGTCTTCCTTCTTCTCTAGTACTGCTAAGTATGTCGTCCCCCTTTTGCCACCCTTCTTGAGCTGAGTAGCGGAGATAGCTTTCCCCTTCGAAGGCTTGTCTTGTGCAACTTTCACCATGCACGATGAGCCTTCCTCCATGAAGCCGACAACTCCCAAATGTGGCATCGGAATCTTCTTAGCTGCGATAAAGAAATCTATGCCCAGTATCATCTTAAAGTCATCCAGCGGTACAACGGTAAAATTGGTAATACCCGACCAATCCTCCATAGCTTTACGGACCCCTTAGCTACCCCATGTACAGTGCGTACCTCCACATTGATCGCCTTTATCATGCTCGGATCTTTCTCCCAGATTAGACCCAAGCAACGAACCTTCGTGTACGAGATGAAGTTATGAGTTCCGTGTCAACCAATGCTTGTGTGCTCATTCCATTGATCCTAACGTCAATGTATATGAGCTCCCTACTCGGATTCTTTGACACAGCAGACTTGGTCACGATGTTGAGTAAGCACAACGCTCCCGTATGAGCTTCCACTTCATACTTTTCATCCTCTACCTCATCTCTTTGGACGACGCTAACACGCATGCTCCTCTTTGGACACTCCCGAGTAAAATGATTCTCTCCGTATATGAAACACGAAATAACTCGCTCGGGTTGGGCTTTCTCATGCTTCTTCCACTTGGACAAACCCTCCTCAGGAGAGCTCTCATGCTCTCCTCCGTCATTCCTCTTGGTAGACTTTGGCTTGACCTCGGCATCGTTGTCATCCCACATGTACTCGACGAGCCGCTCAGCTGCTGCCATGGCGGTGTTCAAGTCATGCACCCTCTGTCATTGTAGTTCTTGAACTGCCTATGGTTTGAGTGCATCGAGGAAGAAGAACAAATGATCCTCCTCTAGATATCGCGAGCATCAAGCATGTAAACTCCGCGATATACTCCTCGATCATCCTAGTATGCTTGAGTTGCCGCAAGCTCCGCCTCACTGCAAACTCCACATTCTTCGAATAAAATTGAGACTTGATCTACTTCTTGAGATCCTCCCAAGTCTCTATCGAGCACAAACCCGTCTTGGGTTCCATGCACCTTCGATGCCACCATAGCATAACATCATCGATGAAGTAGAGTGAATTAATATCCACCTTCTCGGCGTCATTGCTGATGTGCAACATCTTGAAGTATCGCTCCATGTTCCACAAAAAGTTCTCAACTTCTTTGGCATCTCGCAATCCGCTGAAGGATTTTGGCTCGGGGATCTTCCGTCTCTTCGGTGCCTCCCTACTCGAAGGTCCACCATTCGCAACGGCCTTCTCTAGAATAGAAACTTTGGTCTTTAGTTCTCCGTAACTCTCGACCATGGTCTTTAGCTCCTCGTAGCCTTGGACCTTCCTACGCAAGTCCTCAATCTCCATACAATGCCCCTTGACCTCCTCCTCAAGTGCGGATTGGATCTCTTGGAATTGCTTCTGAAAGATTGCCATAGACGAAGCGACGTCGCTCTCTAACCCATCGTAGAACTCTTCTAGCCTCGTATTGCTTTGCTCTACGGACCCCATGCATATCTCCACGTCCTTCGAACCCGTCTCCAAGATCCCAGCATGCTCGACAAGACCAGCAAGGCTATGCTCTACCATAGACTCCTTGTTCTTGCCCCTCTTGTGTGTCTTTGTGTGCCCCTCCTTAGGCGACGTGGGTCCCTCCTTGACGTTCTCGGATGTCGACATGACACCAACCGACCTTCGCTCTGATACCACTTGTCATGGACTTAGTACCCTCCTTAGGCAACGTGGGTCCCTCCTTGACCTTATCGGATGTCGACATGACACCAACCGACCTTCGCTCTGATACCACTTGTCACGGACTTAGTATTTTTGCTATACTTCAACCCGTGCGACGGACAAACTTCCTACTCGAAGACCCGTGCCAGCCTTCTGGAACTCGCTTAGCTAGATTGCTAAGGCAATATTAAGAATATTGTGGAGCAAAAGAGAGAGAGATTGGAAGATTAAAACTTCACTATACTAGAAGAGATTATAACTTTTGGTGGTGAGGAACAAATGAGCCTCCTACTTATTTATAGGGCCTCCAAGGCTTACATTAAAACTTATGGAATCGACATAATCTAGGAATTATTCTAGGGACTAGATATTTCTAAAGAAGCTTCTAGTACATCCAAAACGATCATGAGACATCTAGAAAGGTCTTGAGTCTTCTGGAAGATTCTCGGGTCCTCTAGAAGATTCTGGAGCCTTTTGGAAGATTCTACCATCTTCTGGAATACTCTGGAAGCTTCCCGCAGAACCCCGGTCCGAAAAGAGTTATGCAAGTCCATCTCGGTGGGGCACAAACTTTTGTGCGTGACATTAAGCTCTAAACTTGTATAAAATTCAGGGCCTAAACATTAATTGGCCATAATCTTTATTTCCTATATTTGCAAGATTCCTTTATAAGAGATGTAATTTTTTTGGTTTTCCAACGTACTTTGTGTGTTCGTTGTACCTACATGAATAGGATAATATTATTACACTAAGTCCTGTAAAACTTTTTCTTGATTCAATAAACAAATTCTTCCTTTGCCCTATGGCCATAATCCAATCTTCGACTGAACCACGTTATATGTTGTGTTCTTATATATTTTTCATTAATTTCAGTTATTTGTGCATTATTTATTCGTTTCCAACAACGGGACGTTCCTCGTCGTCTGAATTCTTGGAATTTGTATCGGAGCCTAAGGGAACCGAAGGGATTTTAATTTTTTGGTCCAGATCAAAGGTAGGTGACGGTATTGGTCCGCTTCCTATCTTCTTGTATCGTGAACTTGAATTCGTTCATTCATAAAGATTCGAGGGAGGGTTCTCTACATCAAGATTAAGGATAACGGATAACAAGATTAATAGCACTAAATTTGAGGTAGAGAAGTTTAATGGCAAAAGTAACTTCATGATGTGGCAGAGAATGATAAAGGCATGCAGTTCTTGTAAAATAAATTTTTGTACAAGGTGATTGACGGTAAGAAAAGAAACTTTTTGATTTGACGATGATGCATAGAAGATGGATCAGAAGGCATAGTGCATGCATGACAGAGCTTTGTCTATTAAAGGGTTGATGTATAACGTCATAGTTGAAACTTCTGCAATAAATTTATAGTTGGAAGTTAGAGAGCTTGTGTATGAAAAAATCATTGTCAAACAAGTTGTATCTTAAGAAACAATTCCATAGTTTATAAGTGAAGAAGGGACCCTAATTCTACACTATCTCAGTAACTTCAATATGGTGGTAACGGTCTTCTTATTGCACAAAAAACCCTTGCAACAACGTTCGACAAACGTTGTTAAAGTATTTTAACAACGTTTTAGGAAACATTATCTTATGTCGGAGTTGTAAAAAGTCAAGTGTCTTTCACAATGTTTATTAAACATTGTGATAGATATTTCAACAATATGTTTAAAATGTTGTAGTGACTTATAAAGAACATTCCCTCTATGTTGTGATTTGAATTTACAACAACAATTGGACAATGTTGCAAACGAAATTGCCACAACATTTTCTTATGTCGTGAATGATAAAATAATAATATTCTTTAAATGTTGTTAATAGGTAATAATAAAATGCATGTCATTTTAACAACAATTAGTAATTGTCATATAACCATTAGCATTTAGTATTGTTGTGAAATAGTGGTTTGATCATGGTTGTAATCATTGTAAACTTTATGTTCACAATAGGTTGGAAACTGTTGAAGTATAAAAAGTCTATGTCCAACAGAAGATTATTGTAATGCACCCCTCCAGTGTAAATCCATACACCAATGCATGCCCAAGGGGACTCCCACAGAAGGATGACTCAGATCCATCATCAACGTACGATTTGACAGGTCACCAATCGTGCCCTACGAAAGACAGAACGATGTCTATGATTGATTGATAGTTGTCATAGTATGAACAAGTCACATCCCGGATAGCATGGGTCATATCTTCCTATGGAAGGAAGCTTGCTTCTACGAATTAGCAATCAGTGGAAAAAGGCGATTATGCCTCCAACTCCAGAGGAACAATGCACCCTCTACTCCACGATCAATATAACTTCTCACATAGGGCAACGTGCTTCACTCATGTACCCCGCGATCGCCACCACTGTCAAAAGATCGAGCTTAACGCATACATAGATAAACTACTTGCCAACTATATACCCTTTCTTCTTTCCTATGATTGCATCATGGAATCTACAATTTCAACCGCAAAAAAAAAAGGTGGCATCTTCACTTCATTTTTAGAAGAATGCACCCCTCTTCATGGGCCATGACTATGCCCAGTCCTCGCTCGTATGTAGGACATGTCGTCTCTCACTACAAGAAAATGATGATTCTTGATGGTTTATAAGTTGACAGTCGTCGAAAACTGTCAACAATAGTGGTTATCTTGACGGTTTTAGGCATACGTCAAGAGAAGACAAGTTTTATGTTAATTTAGCAAATTTTTACCATATAAGTTGACAATTTTAGATGATCCGTCAAGAAATACAAAAAAAAAAATTATTAACAGATTGGTGACAACCGTCAATTAATGTACGTGCAAAAAAATTGGCACAATTTTTTCGACTGCCATTATAGTAAATTTTTTTAAAAAATTATCTCTCTTGACGGATGTGGTTCTTTTTTATGGAGAGGAGCAACCCGATCTTAAAAAAAATCCTCTCTAAAAAAAATAATCTGAAGAAGAAAACCATCCTCACCCGCCCGAAGCATTTCGAGCACAGAATCCTCCCTATCCCCGAAAGCTCCTCTTCTCCACCTGGTTCGAAACCCTAACCCTCTCTCTTTTTTTCTTCTTAGCTTCCAATTTCTAGGGGTTTTCTTTGATTAAAGTTCATTTCCTTGCTCGATTCGCCACCGACAGCAAGGAGTTCATCATCTATCGCATGGCCGCCACCATATCCATCTGGTCCACCATCTTCCCCTCTGTCCCACAGCAAGGAGTTCACCTCATACGCCGTCTTCGTCATCTAAACCCAAGAAAACTTCGACGACCTCTCCACCTACAACCTCCTTCCTCTCCACCACCTCCTCCCTTCTCGACTCCTTCTCCTCCTCCTTCCATGGCCTCCCGCTCTGTCTCGCTACAGAGATCCTCCCCAAACCCTAAACTCTCCTACGAACTCTGCAACTTCTCTAGAATGAGATCAACAGAGAATTGTATTTCAATTTTATTCAACCCTAAACTCTCCTATGACATCCAAAAGGAGATCAACCCTAAACTCTCCTATGACATCCAGAAGGATCTCAAGTTTGCTACCTGGTGATGCTATGTTCTGCTTTCCAAGCTAATTTACAGTGAATAATGTTTTATTTCTTAGTACCTACTTGTTTCATAATATCTTATGTGTAATTTAATTTTTTCATGCCTTAGAAAGTAGTAGATGGCCTACCTCCTAGTAGATGCAAATTAAAAATCCTGGTACTAACAAATGATATTATTCAAGTTTTATAAGATATATGTCCATTGCCTATTATGTATATGTAGCTCGTGAATTGTAAAAGTTTTGTTCCCATTATGGAGTTGAAAATTTTGTAATATTTCATTCTTTTTTTCCTCCTTAGTCTTGTATTTTGACACTTTAATAGTCTTTTGGCTTTTGTAAATTTAATGTCTTTGGGACAAATGGTGATGATGGCATATTATTTGATTGTTTCTCTAGCTAAGTGGCTTATCTTGCTAAGATAACGAGGCATTGTTTGTGCATCTCATTACTCTCCTTCTTTATTAGTTTAAAACCTTATGGTAACATGCAGAGTTTGCCATGATGCAACATGCTTCAGTTTTTCTTTATAACCAGGTGTTTTGATCTCTTTATATCTACTAAGCTGAACTTCTGTTGCACTTTTATTTATACAAAAACATTAGTATTTTTAGTATCACTAGAATTTCCATTATGAATAAGGAAAAAATAACTTCTTTGACTTGGAAGTGGAAAATGTTTAGGCAGATAATGGAAGCAATTAGTTACTGTCACACTATGTGAGTGATGCATAGGGTTATCAAGATGGAAAATTTGATGTTCTGCTATATATTTCTATTATTAACTTGACAAATTGAGTACTACTATATTTTATCTATTATACATACATTTTGAAAATAGTTTAAAAATTACATAAATGATTATTTTTGTCAACTCTTTTGTCATAAATAATTTACAAGGTTATGTAATTGTTTTTAGAAACTTTTTAGATATGTTTTCATACAAATTAATTGTTGAAAGTCCGATCCAAAACTGCCTGATATTCATCGAGGGAAAATAGTGATTTTGAACCTTGCTCTCAAGATTTAGAGAACATGTTCTATATCTTTTGGAACTTAATTTGGCATTTTCTAGAATACTATTGTTTTTTGAGTGATGTCAAAGACGCGTGTTAGGCACTAGTAAGGATCCATTGACCACTAGTCCAACTAGTATGACTTATTTCTTGGAGACAGTACTATAAAAGATAGAAATCAAATAACTGTACTAATGCTTTGTTTAAAGCTCACACATCCGAACTCTTAAAACATTTCCCATATAAACACCCATGGTATGAAAATAACACCCTTGTATTAATTGGTACTACTTGGCAAGGGTCTTGTGATTTGTTATCTTGTCTCTTCATGCTATCACACGACATTAAAATTTGAGGATATCTGGTCTCCCTCTTTCATTGCTGATAGTTATTATAGGAGATACTAGGTAGTTGATCATGCAAATATTTGATGGATTACTCCAGTTCTCAAGCCTATGTTAGGTCTGGTAATGTCTTGCACCTTATTTTCAAGTTAAAATAGGACATACCAAGTTTTTTCTAACCTTGTAAAAGGGAGAACTCTTACTTCAACACAATTTTGAATACAATGGATTGGCCATAAGTTTTAATATATACTTTTTAAGATACATCTGATCATTATCTGTTAAAATAGATCTATATGATTTGGTATTGTACCATTACGAATGTTAGTTTGAAGCTTTCATAATATTAGCATGGATCAATGACCAAATGAATCCATTTACCTTTAAACTTTCTCTGGATTTGGTTATCATCTAAGGTTGGTTAATTGTGATCCATTTACAGCTACCATGGAAGTACTCCTCTGCGCTTGGTGGCTCGTGGGGGTGTCTGGATTGTATCGAGGAATTTCTTGTAGGTGGGGATGAGATGGAATAAAAACTTCAAATAAGAAAGTCTAATAACTGACTAATTACAAAGAGAACATTTTTTTAGGTAACTGCTTCATGCTAATTCTAAACTGATATCATGATCTTTTCCTTGCAGATAGAAAAATATGAGTTCGGGCTGAAGTCATTGAATTGTCCTGAACATTCTTTAACCTTGAGCAAAGGGTTGGTCTTATAGAGGTGAGGTCAATATCATTATTTACGAGGGTTTAGAGTTATCTATCTAATTTGAGTTACGAGGGTTTAGAGTTATCTATCTAATTTTTCTAACAATTTTCTTGTACAAGAATAATTGGTACAATATTGAACTTGAATACCCTAGACTCGGCATTGCGCCTAACTAGGAACTCTGCATATGTTCCTTCTCCATTGGTATGTGTTAATTTTTTTAAAATTTTTATTGTTACTGTCATATTTGATTACAATCTAACAAGAATAATTACTTATATTCTTTTGTTTCACTTATTGAGCTTAATAGAGCACCCTTTATAATCTGTCTTTAGCTATTAATTTCTGCATCTGGCCACAAGTCTCATCGAATATTTCCTTAAGTTTAACCATTCATGGAATCTTTTATA
>JANAVB010003398.1:7442150-7510924 GCA_029216955.1 Iris pallida | reverse complement strand
TGGAAGCCTAGTGTCTAATTAACTTCAGATTATCTTCAAAATTTAATCATCTTAAAGCTTCTTGATGTTTCCGTGTTTAACCCACCTGAAACTGAGTATTCTGGTGAAGGAGAAACCATGTTTCACTTGCTGCACTAAAAAGCTAATGTATTTTTGAAGTTTTTTTCTTCTTCTTAGGAGCTGAGTGGTAATATACTTTTGTGGGTTTTTATGAACTAAAGTTTGTAACTCCAAGGTTATTTATGTTCTTCTTTCTGAATTTAGATAAGTATTTGATTCCCTGTTAACTTCTAATGGCAACCCCATTCCCTTTTGTTCATTCAAATAGATTACTTACTCGTTAAGGCCATGGTTGAGAACTATATGCTCAAATCTTACTATTCTATGATTCTGATTGCTGTGTTCAGTGATTCAAGTCTTCTTATGTTTGAATCTACCCATTAAGGTTGTTCATGCATTTACAATCTTTTTATGCTTTAAACCCTTGCTGATTTTCTTTTTTGTTTAATTTTCTTTGCCGAATTGACCGAAAAAGACCCTCAATGTCGGTATCAGCAGTATCGGGTATCAGTTGGTATCGGATCGGGACATGCCAAAACGTATCGGTATCGGCCTTCGGAACGGTATCGGCCAATACTTTAAACCATGTATACAACATGTGAGCCCATTGCAGGGTTCTAATTAGTGCATTTTATTGTATAGTTCTTGAATCTGTTAAGATTCTTGACTGCTATGATTACTTTTCAGTTTACAACCCCAATTCATGTTCTAGTTATTATTGAAATTTAAGTCAATTGACTACCATTCTCTTATTTTGCCTCTACTTGGTGTTACAACATAATATGACCGAAATCTAGTTCCATGTGTGAATAGTATAATGCCATTGCCATTTAAGTTTTGTAGGCTTTTCTGTACATATGCTAATTATTATCGAGCAGGATTTCTGGCAATTTACTCATTTGTTTTGTAATTTTTATACAACATGCATCAGATGTTAAAATGCATGTGTTGGTTAGCACTCGATTTTGGAGCTTATTCCATATGGACATAAACAGTGACGAACATGAGTTAAAATGATATGAAAAGACGAGCCTGTTCAAGGAGCATCTTGTACCACATTCAAAACTGTTATATGCGAGTTTTAGTTTTTCATTGAACTGGCTGGCTTAAAAGTTCCATGAGCTACTTAAACCAGACATTTCTTGTTCTATTACTAAATGCCACCAAATTCTTATGAACCCGCAATTTACTCGAGTTGAATATAGATGACCAAGTAATGGTCTATAGAGTGAGTGACTTCTGCTTTATGCTAGCTATTAGTCGGTACCTTTATCTCCTTACCTCACTTTTTGTGCTCAGGTCAATTCAAGTGGTTAATTCTGCGATGTAGCTGAGATGATTGTCATGTAGATTTCAATAATAGTATGGAATTTTGGCAACAAGACAAGTGGAATGGGTATTTTCTTGTCAAGTGGCACATTATCAAAGACGTACCACATCCACAATTTTGTCATATAATTTTGGAGAACAATGACAATAAACCTGTCACAAATAGCAGAGATACGCAAGAGGTATGCAGTAAACCAATTAACTTGGATGGCACAATATTTTATGATGGAGCCCTTAGCTTTTCAGGTTCAAAACATTTCCATTAGTCCAAGAAGTTGTTTAGTTTATTTGTTGATCTTGATAACATGGTGTTTCCTTGTTCCTAGCTTTCATAATCCTTCATTACATCTTTTGTGCCTCTGAATGTCGGATAGCCATTGTTTTACCTTTACGATCTTTAGCACCTCCATCTCTTTACGATCTTGAACAACTAATTTTGCTGTTTAGGTGAAATTGCTCCAGGGTAATGAGATGTTGAACCTTTTCAAGAACTACTCTTCCAAACATCAATACTGGACGACTATGAATTTTATGAGAACCGCAGAAAGTAATGCAAGAAAATAAGAGGAAGCCTTCTATTCCCAGATTGGATCCTTTGCGGTAATCACTCAACTACTGTATCCAGATTTACATTACCAAATTTCGTTATAGGCTATAGCCATAAAACATGAGAACGTAAACTGGCTCATGAAACACTTTGCTCTTTACATTTGACCAAGGCTTAACTGGGTAATGAGATCTCAGCCAAGGCCATGATCTTGTAAATCTTGGTCGAAAATCATCCGTTAAACGAATATAGCAAATGGACTCTTGGGAATCTAGTCGGATATCTCAATAATTGGTGGATTTAGGTTAATACTTGTGTGGGAAACATTGGTAGCAGGCTCCATTTTTGGAGCTTGATGCTGCTTAGTTAGGTATCCTGATACTCAAGTGTTCAACAGGATATCACAGGCAAGATGGCTGTGATCTTAGTGAGATCATGTTGACTCCACATCCCTTCTATGGGACGGACACATATGTTCCGTATTCATCCTGTTTATTAAGTAAAGGACCCCAAACTTGATATTTACTACTAGAAAAACAATGGTTTGGATAGCTAGTGTTGAAAAACTTGATATTTACTACGCCATTAGCCTGGGGACCATGGCTTGGATAGCTAGTGTTGAAAAACATGGTTTGGATATACCCATGAAGGTTGTTCATGTTTGAATCTTGTACACAGGAGATGACATTTTCAACTTCTCTTTGTTAACTGACTAAAATGATAATTTCAGGTTGTTGACATGCTTGGATGTGACTCCCTGTTTTTTGTTGTTGCCTTCTTGTCAAGTGATTCAAATTGTGTGTGCAGTAATAAAATCAATCTGTATTGATAATTATGTAATAGTGAGTTCAATATCTATATAAGAACTGTATATTGATAATTGTGCTTTTGTTCTCTCAGGAACTTGCTGAAAAATGAAGGTGCATGCATGCTGTGAATAGGGAATGTTGTGGATATGGGAGGGAAGTGCTCCGGTCTGATTTGCTACTTTTTTGTTTTTTTGTATATTATCAAATGTGGTTGGATTATGTTTTTGGTTTGCACGTTTAAGTGGTATGGAAACTACAGATGGGGGATATGTGTACTGGTTGGATTATGTTGTGGTTGGACAAGTAAGGATGTTTGTGGTGGAATGTGTATTGAAAGTTTTTTTGTGTATGAACAATACAGTTTATTAATATAAAGTTGGTTTTATAGTAATTTGATGTACATGTAACTTCTGGATTGATATTATGTGTGTTTGATTAATATTATATAATTTTTGACAGAATTTTGGCAAGCTTCTCTTTACTGCATTTTGGCAAGCTTCTCTTGACGGTTTCAAACGTCAATTTTTTCGAATCATGCTGCGTAATAGCCTGTGAATAAATGCTTTTCTTGACGGCTAATAGCCGTCATCTAGGCCGGAGTCAGAAAAGTTTTTGCCTATATTGACTGGTTTCTAAAAACTGCTATCTTGACGGCTAAAAATAGTCAAGAAAGTACTTCATATGACGGCCAAAAACCACCCAAAAAAGCCCTTCCAGCGACCGTCAAGAAAGGGGGGCCCTTATCTTGACTCCGGCCTACTTGACGGATCCACAACCGTCAAGATACCCATTTCTTGACAGGGAAGGGAATCACCCATCAAAAAACCCACCATCAAGAAAAGCCCTTATTCTTGTAGTATATTTTACAAGACGTGCTCCTATGGATGCTTCCCACTTAGCGTCTTCTTTCCACCTACAACTCAATGCTACAAGGAAGTCAAGTGCGACCATCGACAAATCATCTCTTCTATAAATACCTGGTTCTTCGTATATCAAGAATGACCAAAGCGACAACAGACATTAGTTACGACACTAAGTTCCTTCTCGTCCGATACTTCCCATCCCAACAATTATATCTAATCATCAACGGAGAAAAGGAATCGCTCTGATCCGATCTCCATCGCCCTACTTTCCCAAAATTTTGACTTGTCTAAAATTTTTGTATTTACTTACCTCTTGTAAACCAATTTTGAGTTCTTAAAACAAGTTGAATAAAGATTTCATCGAGAAGAAACACCCTTTTTTCGACCGACAATAAATGGCGACTTTGTTGGGGACTTCTTTCTCCTCAAACAAGAAAGCGTGGCATAATCCACACACCAATGATAGAAAACTTCTTCAATACTTTGATCATCGAGTTCGATGAACAGAAGTTCGAGGAGACAATCTCAGAGGGCTTTGCTAGCCCATACAGTACATACTGTCACAGGAAGGTCTCTCATCGAACCGACATCATAAAGAATGGTGCTAATCCTGCTGAACAAGGGCGCACAACATATTCTTGCAAGGAAATCATAGGTCATATCGAGGCCCTCGACCCTCATGAATCGATGTATCACATCTTGAGCAGAGCCAAGGTTGAACCTCAAGCCATCAAGGAGTTACAAGAAGGAAACAACCAGGAGAAAACTACCAATGACGCTGCTAAGGGAATTGTAGAAGCTCCAAATAAATCAAACATTACCTTGTGCTACTCATAAAAGGCGCCAAGACTCAAATCATCAAATGGCGCTGGTCATTAGATGGTGTCTGACATCAAATGGCGCTAGCATCAGATGGCAATGGATAACACATGGCAATCTTCTCCGAGAAGCAAAACAGTCGCCATCATGACTAACAGCACGACAGTCGAGGAAAATTTGTTTCAAATCCGAAATACACGACGCTCGAGAAGATTGTGCCAGATTCATTATAATGACTGACAGCTGTCTCGCGCCACTCGCTGTTGACGCAAGGTAATCAATGAATTAAGCAGATGGCACTAAACAGCAGATAGCGCCCGACGCCATTCAACAGTTGGCGCTAATCAATCAATTATCATCCAAAGTAGTTAGATGACATGGTGCGCATACCACTAATCTTGAAGAACGTGCACACGAAAATGCCCACGACCACACGTATCTCCCTCACAGAATGTCATGTGTCCATGCAATTAAGTTAACCATTCGCACGAAGGGTGATGGTGCACCAATTGTTGTCTGCGCCAATCAGAATAATCGGCTGACAGTTATTTCAAAACTCTATAAATAAAGTTTCAAATCACTTCAAAAGGATCACTAATGATCATAATCTCCTGAGCACTTGCTACAGCGCTCTTCGAAGGCTTTCTTCTTCGACATCGCATCATCCAATGGAAAAAGTAACCTTCTTCAAATCAGATTTCTACAGTAGTACTTCTCCAATAATCAACTTGTACTCGTGTACACACTCTTCTTAGTTTGTAATCAAACACTTTTTGTTTTTACAAACAAAATTGTGACTCTGCTGGGGACGAATTTTTCCTCTGACGAAAAAGTGACAACTCAATGCGATGTTGCATCGGTCGACACGACACAGAAGCTCTAGTCGTAATAGTCGACCAAACTGTCTACGAAGCCATGATTAGTACAGGGGGTGCCAAGCGCACCACTACTGTTGGTGCCAAGAATAAAGTGTATGTTGACCCAAATCACAGTTAACCAAATATTAATAAATTGACAATATGATACTTGTCATAATTCAATATGACACATCAAGAAAGAACTCAATACATGACGGGCATCGTCTCTCTCCTGCAGCGTACTTGTTTCGAAGTCTGTACTATTTTACATTTATTGAGTCTAGCTAAATGTAAACTGAGTAACACTGGGTATTCTTGGCTTAACCCTTATCCCCAAAACAAACCCAAATGATCCACCAAGCCAAACTAGCCCACAAAGGCCTATTTGAATATTATGTCCTATGGAGACAGAGTTCTGTCTCCACACAGAGTTCGGACCGAACTCTGTCCCCTAAATTACAGGACCCTAATTTTTAGGATTTGTTGTATGCTAGTTGTCCAACGGCCAAAATTTAAATTTTTGACAAATTTTGACCGAATTCTACCTATCCCAACTAGTATAAATATTCCTTGAATTCTCTCATTTTCATTCATCCAATTATCTTCTCTTCTCTTCTCTTCTCTATATGCCTCATACAAGCCTTAACCTTCTCATCTACTAGCCACAAGCTTCCTAAGCCTAAAAGTGCTCAGTGTTATTCAGTTAGGAGTTTTGCAAGAGTCGAGAAAGTCGCTTGAAAAATTCCAAGCATCGCCACAACGATCTTTATAAGAAGTTGACGTGCTCTTCTGAAAAAAAGGCACAGGGTGTAACTACTATTTCATAAATAGTGGATTTAATCATGAGCTAGAGTTCTCAGGCCTGGACTAGTCCTCCACGAGGAAAACCAGGTTAAAAATGACTGTCTTTGCGTATGCTCTCTTGATCTTTTTATTTTCACATTTACTAATCTGATTATTTACTGTTGGTGAAAGTTTAATTTTTATTTGTCCATTATTGTTATAAACTCTATTCATCCCCCTCTAGAGTTGCCTACCTGTTCTTCAATTGGTATCAGAGCTATGTTCTCTTTATAAGGACTAACATCCTAGAGCTGATCCATGGCAACCACACAACCTATGTTTTCCAACCATGGTGAAGGACAGTTCACTCATAGGCCACCCCTATTTGATGAAACCAACTACACCTATTGCAAAACTAGGATGAGTTTCTATCTCAAATCTCTAGACTTCGACCTGTGGACCATTATCACCGATGGTTACAGAAAGCCTGCCAGAATAGTTATCGAGGGAGATCTCATCGAAAAAGCTAACGACAAATATTCTGACGAGGAAAAAACAGGCGAGTCTAGATGCTAGAGCTATTAATGCTCTTTTCTGTGCAATAGATAGGAATGAATTTAACAGGGCCTCGACATGCACCACCTCGTATGAAGTATGGAAGCTTCAGGAAGTGACGCATGAAGGAACAACTCAAGTCAAGGAATCTAAGATCAGTTGTCTTACTCAAGAATACGAGGCGATCAAGATAAAGCTGAATGAGATGATCACCCAAATATTCACAAGGTTCCTTAACGTCATCTATCCTCTGTCTTCTCTTGGCAAACAATACTCCAATCATGAGAAGATCCGCAAGTTACTTAGGGGGTACCGAACATCTGGAACCCTAAGGTAACAGCAATTATAGAAGGCAATGATCTCACCAAAATGTCTATAGAAACTTTGATGGAAAGCTGATGACCTACGAGCTCGACCTTAAAGACTTCGACGAACCTGCTCCAAAGGCAAAAAAGATTGCCCTAAAACTCATCGTCGAAGGGCTGATCCTGAAGAGACTGACGACAACAATTCTGAAAGTGATGATCAAGCTCTTCTAGTCTGCAACTTTAAGAAGTTCCTTCATTTCAATCGAAGGAAAAAGGAACAACAAGCTCGACGACGAGGAAGAACCAACTTGCTACGGCTGTAGAAAGATTGGACAAGTTCGAAAGGACTGTCCCTTCGCAAAAAAAGGTAATAAATTTGAGAAGCCCTATAAGAAGCCTTCTTTGAGAAAGTATGCCAACACTAGTATTTGAAACGAAAGCGAAGCCAGTGATTCTGAGGAAGAAGAAGACTCTCCTCGAGACACTGCTAATGTCTGCCTAATGGCAACATTCGAGAAGGTAACTAGCGAAACTCTTGATGATTTTACATTTGATGAACTTGGCGATGCCTTTAATGACTTACTAAATGATCACAAGAAAGTCATTAGTAAATATAAACATGCCAAGGAGAAATCAAAGGCTATGAAATAGAGATTCGTAATCATTCTTCTTTACTTGATAATATTAGAGACACTCCACCCTCGGAAGTCACTGATGAGGTGTCCAAGCTTAAATTAAGCTTACATGATGCCGAAGCACTTATTAGAAACAAATATGCAAGATCTCAGCACTCAACAAAGAGCTTGTTGAAGAAAAGAACAAACACAAGATCTCTATTGCTAAGATTGATGGTCTGAATGCTAAGTGCAATGGACTGAATGTTGTCTCTAAGAAATTAGAGATCAGATTGGGAAAATAGGTTGCTCAACCTCAAAACCAATCACACAGTCACAAAACACAGACAAAACACAAGACCACTCAGAATAGTAAAACATGTCACCCACATGTAGCACGTAACCATGCTTATATGTACACGTACTCCCATGCATCACGTAAACCACATGCACGTAGACATCATTCTCAATCTAATCATAACTATTATCCTGCTGCTATACATAGTCACTATCCTGTTGTTTTACATAACTATCACCATACTGCACACAGACATAACCATTATCCTGTTGCTACATATAGTTACTATCCTAATGTTTCACATAACTATCACCATACTTCATATAGATATCACTATCAACCTGCTCCTAACACAAATAGGTATGCTACTTGCACATAATGTGGATTACATGGTCATATCTCACCACAGTGTAGAATTAGGAAATTAGTTGATATTAATCTATATGCATGGGTACCGAAGACTAACATTTCAAGACTCACAAGAACTTGGGTACCAAAGGTCACATCTACTCGTGATGTAGGTGGACCTTCCTCCCTCAACTAAAAGTTAGTGGATTTTTGATAGCGGATGCTTGCGACATATGACGGAAGACGCAAATCATTTTGCATCACTATCGATGAAGAGGAAAGATATGTATCCTTCGGTAACAATTTAAAGGGCTACATCATAGGTAATGGTATTATTGGTTATCCTCCTTCTCCTATAATAAAGGATGTCTGCTTAGTAACTGAGTTAAAGCATAACCTGCTCAGCATAAGTCATCTTGCTGATTATGGATATGATATTACTTTGGAAAGAATAAATGCTACATTTATGATAGTTCAATGGAAGACATTTCTTTTGAAGGGATAAGAGAAGATAACATTTATATTTTCTATCTATCTGAAAATACTAACAATGCAGGAAGATGCCTCTACGCCCACAAGGATGAAAGACTGTTGCGGCACCAGCATCTTGGTCATGCCAATATGAATACTATATCCAAGCTATCGACAAAGAAGCTAGTAAGAGGTCTGCCCGACATCACATTCAAGAAGGACACGGTATGTGTCAAATGTGAACTGAATAAGGCAACCAAATCTTCATTTAAATCTAAACATTGTGTACTACTAGACCCTTACAATTACTGCACATGGACTTATTTGGTCCCAGTAGAGTAGCCAGTCTTAGTGGAAAACTCTATGCTTTTGTTATTATAGATAATTTTTCAAGATTTACTTGGGTTTTCTTCCTTTCAAACAAAAGCGATATTATTTCAGTTTTCAAAATCTTTGCCAAAAAGATCTAAAACGAAAAAGGCTACATGATTACTCGAATCTGAAGTGATTATGGAGGCAAATTCAAAAATTATGATTTTGAAAAGTTTTACGAAACAAATGGTTTGATCATGAGTTTTCATGTCCTAGAACTCCTCAACAAAATGGTGTTACAGAGTGGAAGAATAGGACTCTTAGCGATATGGCTAGAGTCATGTTGAATAAATTTTACTTCCGAAATATTTTTGGGCAGAAGCTGTCAGTACAGCTTGCCATGTTTTAAATAGGGTGCTTATTCGAACTATTTCGAAGAAAACACCCTACGAGCTTTGGTTTGGTAGGACTCCTAATGTCTCATATTTTAGAGTGTTTGATTGTCGTTGTTTTATCCTAAATACCAAAGACAACTTAGGCAAGTTTTATGCCAAAGCTGACGATGGTTTTTTTTGGCTATGCTGCCAAGAGTAAGGGATATAGAGTGTTCAACAAACGCTCAATGATTATAGAAGAATCTACTAATATGACTTTTGATAAAGAAAATAGTATAGTAGATATTTCGATGATGTTGAACCATCAACTTCCACGCCGATGAATACCACCCTTGAAACCAATTCTCTGGGGGCTTACCGAAGAAGTTCGCGTTCAAGCTGTCACACCCAAAAAACTTGGTATATGAGGTATCACACGGAGTAAGTACTCGATCATCTTTAAGAGATTTTATTGCTAGTACTGCTTTCATTTTGCAAATTGAGCCTAAAACTGTTTTAGAAGCTTTCAATGATGAATCTTGGATTTCCGCTATGCAAGAAGAACGCAAACAATTCGAAAGAAGCCAGGTTTGGGAACTTGTTCCTAAAATAGCTAACCATTCGATTATTGGTACTAAATGGGTCTTTCGTAACAAAGTAAATGAAGATGGTTCAGTCATTCACAACGAAGCTCGTCTAGTAGCTCAAGGATACAACCAAGAGGAAGGTATCGATTACGATGAGACGTATGCTCTCGTTGCAAGACTTAAATCCATTCGGATGCTTTGTGCCTTTGCAAACTTTCAGAATTTTAAACTTTTTCAAATGGATGTTAAAAGTGCTTTTCTGAATGGTTTTATTAAGATGTAAGTTTTTGTAAAACAATCCCCTGGTTTTGAAAATCACAAATTTTCGACCATGTTTCAAATTTAAGAAAGCGCTATATGGCCTCAAACAAGCCCCCAGAGCTTGGTATGAATGCCTAAGCAATTTCTTACTAGATAAAGGTTTTTCAAAAGGGAAGATTGACACTACACTTTTTATCAAAAGTTTTTAAGACACCATTCTTTTAGTTCAAATTTATGTTGATGATATCATATTTGGGTCCACTAATGAAAATCTATACCAAGATTTTGCTAAGTGTATACAGAACGAATTTGAGATGAGCATGATGGGGAGCTCACCTACTTCCTTGGATTGTAAGTCAAACAAACTTCGTAAGGAACATTCATCAGCCAGTCAAAGTACACAAAGGATATGCTGAAGAAGTTTGATCTTGACACCGTCAAACCAATCAGCACTCCCATGGCTACTACGACCAAGCTGGAACCTGAAGAAAGCGGCAAACCTGTTGACCAACGTAAGTATCGAGGTATGATTGGTAGTCTACTTTACCTAACTGCTAGTCGTCCCGATATCATGTTTAGTGTTTGTCTGTGTGCTCGCTATCAAGCTAGTCCTAAGGAATCACACATGTCCGCCGTTAAGCGTATCTTTTGATACCTTAAGGGTACTGTTACAGTGGGCTTGTGGTATCCCAAATCCACATCCTTTGACCTTATTGGTTATTCGGATGCTGATTTTGCGGGATGCAAAGTCGACCGTAAAAGTACAAGTGGCACATGTCATTTATTAGGTAAGGCTCTAGTCTCGGTTTAGTAAGAAGTCGAATTCTGTCGCACTATCCACAACAGAGGCTGAATACATCGCAACTGGTCGTTGTTGTGCAAAAATTATGTGGATGAAGTAAACCTTGCAGACTACAACCTATCTTTTATGTACATTCCTATATTCTGTGATAATATTAGCGCTATCAACCTTACTAAGAACCCTATATGTCACTCACGTACGAAACACATTAAAATTCGTCATTAAAATTCGTCACCACTTTTTGTATGATCATCAACACAATGACACTATAAATTTAGAATTTATTGACACTGATCATCAGCTGGCATATTTTACTAAACAACTATCTGAAGAGCGATTCAACTTTCTTTGTCGTGAATTAGGAATTTTGGATGAAACGGTTATTCATTAAATTGGCCTACGTAAATATCGATTATGTCATGTTTCTTTATGATGACTTTGCTATGGGTACACGTCGAAAGGGTCCTTCTGACAACAAGGCGTAAAAGCCTAAGCGATATGGTACACTAGTCTTCGGACTACCGCTAATTGGGATCCGGCCCCTACAGCTACCCCATGGCAGTTTATCGTAATAATTTTTGTCATAAATCCTTGTTTATTACATGGTTCAATTTCATTTATAACTTGCTTAATTCAAATTTCTAACTTCATTTATATTTACTCCATTTAATTTACATTTGCAATTTTCTAACTTGGCCATTTACTTTTGAATTTTTTTATCACTCCTGTCGATTTTCTCCAACTTGGCAATTTTTTTAAACTGTTTTCAGTTCTGGTCCCAGAACCCAGAACTCGGGCCGAACTCTGCCTCACAAAGAGTTCGGGCCGAATTTGGTCTGGTCATTCCAGAACTACAAATTGCTCTCAGTCATCCAACTTTTTTTTTATCCAATGGTCCAGGATCAACCCGACCAGCCAAACCCCTTTCTCATTTTCGGGTTCTCTCTCTCTTCTCTCCATTGCCTCCTCTAAAATCTCTCAAACTTCATCCTCTCCAAACCCTAACCCTAGATTTCTTTATCTATTGTGGTTTTTCTTCCCCAAACTCAAGGAGCATTGCTTGTGCATCATTCTCTTCCATATTCTCTATGCTCTTGAGGTATAACTCTCTCTTTTTCTCTATCTCAATTTTAAATTTTCTTTCATTGTTCAATGGCACCTAGGTTGTTCAATAGAGGAAAGAGGGCTAGAATCGAGGGTGCTTCCTTATCGAACCCTCATCCTCGAGATGATCAACCCATTCATCCACTTTTCAATCTACCACAACCCAATGATCCCAACACATTCGATGATCGAATTTTTGTTTCATTAGAAGCATCAAATGAATGGTTCAATGATTTTCGTTCACGGCCTGTGTGCACAGGTCATCCTATCAATTTTATTATATTTTTTTGTTATGACTCATTATTTCATGATCCTGGTCTTAATGAGTTAGTTTCTACAATTTCACTTATATATTTGAATGTGATCCAGATGTTTTACTGTAATCTTACTTTTGATGACACATGCCTCTATTCTCGTGTCGCCGGGATCGACATCTCTTTCGATGATTTTGAACTTGCAAAATATCTCGAGATTCCGGAACCCAACTCTTGGGAGAAGCTTGTTGATGCACGCAAGTTTCAATTTCCCGATGGGTTGTCCCTTGAGAGTTTCGAGGACGATTTATGTACTCCAAACACACGTCCATGCAAGTTACTTGCAAAATTCCTTAACCCATATTTCTACGAGCTTTATCGTATCGTCTTCTCCACGATCTTGCCCAAAGCGGGATCGACTGATGAAGTTTCTTATTCTGAGATCTCTGCCCTCTATCACCTTCACTTTCATGTCCATTTCAACCTTCCACGTACTATGATGGACTGGACGATTAGTGCAAGGAAGAGGCCTCGATCATTGGTTTATGCTCTCTATTTGTCGATGGTCTTTCGTGCATTTCATATTGTTCCTCTATATGAGTGCCAGTTCCTTCCAGCCCATGTCTTTCTGTCTAAGGCAAGGCGGCTTCAGGAAGCTGTCGAGTCACCACTGAGTCCGAGCATTCCGGGTCTGATGCTCAGGCTGATGCACCTGATCTTGGACAACCTGCGCCCGTGCCTCCTGCTAATCTCGAGTCTATCCAGACCATGCTTTGCGATCGTTTCATCTTGGAGGACGTCCACTGGACCCAGCTCGACTATTATACCACTTTACAAATGAGTGCCATCAGCAACTCATTGCATGACACCCGGTACACCATGTCTCAGCATCCCTCTATGCCCCTCACTATGGAGCGGGATCCATCTCGCGCTGGTTACCGTATCGACGACCCTTGCGTCATGCGATATCTAGATCCGGATGCAATCTTCGTGGATCCTCGTAGTTCGAATACTGATCCATCTTACACTGTTGGACCATCTCGTGCTCCATGATGGATGTGGTTCCGTACCTGCTGCTGCTGATGATCTTATTTAGTTTTATGTATTATGGACTTATGATTATGTTGTTTGATTTTCTTGTATGAGTACACTTTCAGTTTCTGTGGATCTTTAGGTTTTATCTGTAGTTATTATATCATTATTATTGTGTGCTTGCTAGTTAATCTTTTATACAGTCTTTTGCATGTCTGTGTTTGATATTCATAATTGCTATTCATATTTGATAAATGCCAAAAAGGGGGAGATCTATTTGATATTCATATTTATATCATATTGTGTGATATCTATGTTTTGGAGTAGATTATGTATATCAGGACAAGGCACATTAGTTTATAGAGAAGCTATGTTTATGGGGGAACTACAATTACGGGGGAGCTACTGCATTCTATGCATATGTACTCCATTCAACTTGTGTCCAGGTATGAACATTGAATATACAAATATCATTTTTGTCAATTATCAATATGGGAGAGATTATTGACCCAAATCATAGTCAACCAAATATTGACAAATTGACAATAAGATACTTGTCATAATTCAATATGACACATCAAGACAGAACTCAGTACATGACGGACGTCGTCTCTCTCCTGCAGCATACTTGTTTCGGAGTCTGTACTATTTTAAATTTATTGAGTCTAGCTAAATGTAAACTACGTATCACTGGGTATTCTTGGCTTAACCCTTATCCCCAAAACAAACCCAAAAGATCCACCAAGACAAACTAGCCCACAAAAGCCCATTTTAACATTCTGTCCTAAGGAGACACAGTTCGGGCCGAACTCTGTCTCCTAAATTATAGGACCCTAATTTTTATGGTTTGCGGTATGCTAGTTGTCCAACGGCCAAAAATTTGAATTCTTGACACAAAATTCTAGCCGAGTTCTGCCTATCCCAACTAGTATAAATAGGCCTAAATTCTCTCATTTTCATTCATCCAATTATCTTCTCTTCTCTTCTCTATAAGCCTCATACAAGCCTTAACCTTCTCATCTACTAGACACAAGCTTCCTAAGCTTAAAAGTGCTCAGTTCTATTCAGTTAGGAGTTTGTGTAAGAGTCAAGAAAGTCGTTTGGAAAATTCCAAGCATCGTCACAGCGATCTTCGTAAGAAGTTGACGTGCTCTTCTGAAGAAAAGTCACGGGGTATAACTACTATTTCACAAATAGTGGATTTAATCCTGAGCTAGAGTTCTCAGGCCTGGACTAGTCCTCCACGAGGGAAACCAGGTTAAAATGACTGTGTTTCCGTATGCTCTCTTGAACTTTTTATTTTCGCATTTACTACTCTGATTATTTACTGTTGGTGAAAGAGTTTATTTTTTTATTTGGCCATTATTGTTATAAACTCTATTAACCCCCTCTAAGAGTTGCCTACCTATTCTTCGGTGTGCGCCATCTGGACTCCAAAGTCCTCCAGTGCACCAATTATGACTTCTGCGCCAAGCAAAGAGAAAAGATCTGTAGCTACTTCCTCTTCCTCACCAATTCTGA
Source organism: Iris pallida (assembly GCA_029216955.1). NCBI lineage: Eukaryota > Viridiplantae > Streptophyta > Magnoliopsida > Asparagales > Iridaceae > Iris > Iris pallida. The sequence goes on along the minus strand of JANAVB010003398.1, from coordinate 7,496,016 downwards.
AATTGGTAGAGAGTGCTCTAACCACTACCCTGGCGCCTACCAGGGTACAGTACAATATGGCTACTTCTTCTTCATCACCAATTCTGAAATTGGTAAAGGGTGCGCCAATCACTGCCTCGGCGCCAATCAAGGGGCAGCGCCATATGGCTATTCCCTCTTCCTTCCCAGTTCTAAACTCGGTGGAGAGTGAACCAACCACTGCCATGATGCCAAATAAGGGATAGCGCCACATGGCCAATCCTCACTCATTTCTAGTTCTAAACGTGGTAGAGAAGTTGCATATTATTGCCCCTACGCAGAGTAAAGGAAAGCGCCCTATGGCCTCTCCATATCCTTCCCTAGTCCTGAACTTGGTGGGAAATGTATCTTATTGTACCTCTGTGCCAATCAACGCGAGAACACTTCTGAGTAGAAAGCCTGCTTCTCTTGGCAAAGACAATCAAATCGATGCCAAGAAACTAGACTATGCTCGAAGTCCATTTCCTGCTGCTCATTTGTGTCGCACCAAACTTGCTGTAATAGTGTGCTCAGGACAACAGGGCATCCTGCCCACTCCTCATCTCTAGCGCCAACCAATCCAGAGCCAGGATTTTTCTACCCTACATATTTCAAGCACAAGACAGGGTAAACTGATGGTGTCTCAGACAGACTACTCTGATATGCGCACTTACCTGAACCAGCACAGAACACCATCAAACCTGCATCAAAAACAATCTGTGCCACTCACTAATTGCGTATAGGGAGAGTTTCTCAAATCAAGAATCATCTCACATATGCCAATAAACTCGATACTTCTCAGTATATACAGGGAACAAGGCATCTCATGAACCGGAATCATGTTCCTAATATTATCAAGCAATATGTACCTCTGGCTTCTCCTTATCCCGTCACTGTAACTGATCTCCACGAACTTCTTGTACAAAAGCGGAAGGTCGCAGGACCATCTCGTCTACCTGTAACTCCACATCAGGAACATCATTGTAATCATCACCATGAAGTAGTAATCAAATGTTGTTGTCAATCAGCTAAACGGTCTGTCTTTGACTGTTTAAACTACACTCGGACTCCTGAACTCATTTTGGTGGACGAAGATGAATTTTTATTTGTTTCGGTCAACATGACGTCCCGAAGTACTCGGGGTAAAAACGTCCAAGACGTAATGTATTTTGTAATCCCAATCAGCAATATCTTGACCGTATCTGTGACTCCGGTGAAGGGATCTACCAAAATACCAGATCAAGAAATTGAGACCTACTCGATCAAAGGAATCTTCCCCCTCCTAATCTTGGGGATGTCCTCAGTCAGAGAAACCCTCTTAATTACGACCAGGAAACAATCGGTCAAAGGAATCTTTCTTCCGACCAGGAAACAATCGATCAAAGGAATCTTCCTTCCGACCAAAACCCAAACGGTCAAATCAATCTTCCTGATTCTGACCAAGATTTCCTCAGTCAAAGGAATCTTCCCACTCTTCATCTTGGGGGTAGTTTCCTACATGAATTCGATGCCGATAGCGAGAGCTCTTAGCGGACTATCTTTTCCACCAGTTCATCATCAGAAGCCAGAGAAGTGACTATTTATGTCACTAATTGTCATGACCCGTACCCAGTGTAGGGGCAAGAGAAGTGGGTACATCCAGCCTACGCCGTAGTGTCGGTGGTAGAACGCTGTCCTAGGTCACATACATCTAACAATTATAAGGTACCTGTACAGTATATACACTCCAAATGGAGGACAATACAGAAATGTACAGCTCAATCACAACTAAGGTAGAAGTACGATAACATAGATAAATAGATAATAAAAATTATCAAATGAAATACAAACAGGAGAAGAAGTCTAAGTGTCTAAGATAACATCTCCACAAACATCCAGAATAATAACAAGATCCCAAATATAAACATAAATGTATCCAAATAAGACAAGACATCAAAATAAGATAGAAGTCTAAGCTAACTCGCCTAAACTATAGGGTGATATCCTCTACTGCTGATGGATCCTGCTGAAAGTCCAAGTCGCAGGTGTCATCTATGGCAGCTCCATAATAGGTAGGACAAAGTTCCTCGTCATCCTCTATAATATTTTTAACAGGTTCAGTCAGTACATGAATGAGCACATAATCTCAACAGTTCATATCAAGAGAGGAATATAAAGCATACAATAGAGTAAAATACATGAAACGCTGAAAGAAAGTACATGTAGTAAAAGAGAGAGAACTGTAATGTAAATAGCTACTATAAGTAGAGAACTATCAGTGACTAGTGATGTAGAGTACAAAATAGACATGTGAACGGCTTGAATTTGCACATGATTACACTAAAAATTTTGTACAATGACTACTTTGGAATTGTTCAAATGACTGCTTCTACTCCCCCGTACCCTAATCAATACACAAGGATCCAGACAAGTTATATTATTGTACAATATTTCACATGAGGGCCCATAAATAGGTGCACATGAAGGTATACATGAGGGCTCTGTGAATATGAGAGTACATGAATCACAAGAGTATACATGAATAATGAAAGCACAGGAGTACATGATGAAAGTGAAACGCACATGACATGATGTACTCGATGCTCCCGAGGGAGATAACATCTCAATGTAAAGATTCATATAGTACTAATCCGTGTTAACAACGTGACAGCATCAAGTAAAGTAATCTAGAGTAAGAATATAAATCCTAACAAGTATGAAATGATCAGAAAATGTACTTACCTGATATCCTGAGTATCTGGTAAGTGTAGATGTCCAAACAGAGTAGATGAGTCCTATTTAGAGCAACACATGTCACAACATGTCCAGAATGGTAATACTGAAGATTACAATGCATTATATATGAATTCTAGGTCATTTTAGACTAAAGTCAACTCTTGGTCAACTCTAGCCAACTACACTAGTCAAACTAGGTCAACTAAGCCAATCCTAGTCCAATCAAGTCTCACTAAGCCTAACCAAGACTATATATGCACAAGCCAATAGAACAACACCAAAACAAAAAATGTCAAGTATCATACACAAGTATATAATATATCCATATATAATATATGAATATATATACAAAGGCTAGTGAATTACATACAAGCTACATTAATAGAAAATATTATCACATCCTCGACATCATCATTACTTATAACTTAGGTGTAGAAGTGCAAGTTATCCTACTAGTCATAATATACAGTATGCATATATGTATAGGGTGTGTCTGTGTGTAAGTGCATGGCATACATGTGTAGTGTGTGTCATAATTGCATAGATAGGGTTCAGTCTAGTGTCAAGGTGATAACTGTAGTGTGTGTATTAGGGGTTACATACAAGGGGGTTAAGCATACATGGTGTCAAGTGGTATATATGAATATGTGTATGTGGGTGCCTCACATATATGAGTGTGTGTGGGTAAGAATGTGGTGTTCCGTTATATAGGGTTTTTAGTGTTCTCTGGTTACAGCAAAGTGTAGGCATGAGTCATAGTATAGGTGTATATACAATGTAGGGTGTGTGTATACAATTAGGGGGGAACTGAAATGTGAAGGGTTGTTCTCAGTTCAGTATTAACAATAAGAAATTGAGTGAGGAGGAAACTGAAGACTGAATGAAAGAAGGGAATCTCATATTTCATGTAAAACCCAATGTTCAAAACCTATGAACCCAAACATATACAAACCAACAAATTCTCAGAAATTTAGTGAATCAAAACCCACTTCTTTCACACATTAAAACTGGAAAAAAATGGAAGAGGGAAAATGAACTGACAGCAAAACCAATATTGATTTGAAAACTAAACAAAACTCAAATCACATTTAAAACCCAGTTATTACATATCATAGCAGTTTGTATCTAACATGTAATTTTATCTTTTTAAACATTTAAAATCAATTAAATCACATTAAACCTTATTCGAATACACTGTACAATAAACGTGTATCCGAACAAAATATTATCCCAAAATTCGAATCAAAAATCTAATATTGTATCAAATTGATGTTCACAGAAGCTAGGTACACACGTGTACGTGTCAGGGGGTGCGTTCATGTCTAACAAACTGGACACAAAGTGTCCAATACTGGCAAGAAATGAAGTATCAGTAAACTGCAACAGAAATTCCTTGTGCGCGCGTATCGAGTCCTCGTGGACTCGACACAGAGCTCGAGATGAGTCGAGCTCGTGCACACGTATAGAGGGCATATAGGGGTACATGTGTGTCACCCTGTACAGTGTCCAAGGGTCGTCATGTCCAAGATACGAAAACGTATCAGTGAGCGAAATCAACAGTGCACTGTGCAGTGTAGAATCAGTGCGGGTCAGATCCTGTGTCCGATACGACACGAGGTGTCGCAAAACTCGAGGGGTGACCTGACAGCGTCTGCCCCCACCCCTGTGCCAAGTGGTAGATGTCCACATGGCCTACACCGGGAGAAATTAGGGGGTGGTAGCGGGCACATGTGCGCGTGTCTCGTACTGCAGTTTGTGTCCGATTCTGGACACGAACACAACTCAAAACATGCTCAATGCTAGGGTTCCATGATCAGCATGCCAATGGCTATCCAACCATGTAATTTATTACAGAAAACAAGAACAAAAATCCCACAGAGGCATTTCAACATACACCTAGACCTAGTGACTGATACGTGTCCGATACGGACACCAAACTAATTCTAATTCCTATCAAACTTTATCTACAGCTAGGGGACACCTAGATGGATGCATCTACGGAAAGAAATCAGGATTTAGAGGTGATTTGAAAGGATTATCTATAGAGAGCCAATATCTAAGAAAAAGCCCCAAATTGTGAAGTCCTCTTCCTCAAGCAATGTCCAAATGAGCTCCCCTCCTTGCAAGCTAGCTTCCTTCAACCACTATTCCAGATTTAGAACCAATTACAAAAGATTGGGATCAGTTTGGTAGAGAAATGGTGAGATTTGACAATTTGGAAAAGAAATTAGGGTTTCTAAAAAGGGGGTGTTCTAAAAGAGACAAGTGGTCATGTAGAGATAATATATAGGCTGAAATTAGGTCACTCTTGCGCTACTATGGTTGGCCATATAGAGAATTAGTGTTAGGGTTTCATATGAATGGGCTTTGGGCCAAGATCATTAGCTAGCTAGCTCAACCTCTTAGCCAAAAGTCCAATGCACTAAATACCCAATCTCTCCATGAAACTTAGCCACACTCAAGTCAACCAAGACCAACTTAAGTTAGATTAGGGTCCACACCATGCTATCTAAGTCACCAAAGTCAAAGTCAAACTCTAGGCTAGTCTCTAAAGTCACAACTAGCAAAAGTCAAAATCACAACAACAATACAATAAATAATTCACAAAAATCAAAATGAGCAAAATACCCTTGGACAAAAATGTAGAACTAAATCACCTAATCACATGGTTAGGTTCCCATGGTCATGGTTAGCCTCTAGGTCAAGTAGTATATAGGGTTTCACTAGCAAAACACCAAAATCACAAATCATCCATTAAAATAGTAATAAAAGAATTAAAAATTATCAAAAATCATAACATGATTTAAATCTCATTATTAAAAGACTAAAATTACAAAAGTTTAAAATTACTCTCATTTAGAAAAGTGGGTGTTACACTAATGAAAAACAATATGCATCCAGCTCCGGCAGTCAAGAGCAGAGGATTGCTACGTTAGAGGCTAACTTAAAAATCATGGCTGAAATGGTTGCAAGTATGCATGATGTGATCATAGTACAACACATTGGTCCACCTAAATTTAGGAACACATAGCAGCATCTGCCCCTGTCAATACTAGTCTGGGGGAGCAATCTCCTCACAATGCTACCATGCCAGCGTAGGCTACTCAAAGTCAGTCTGGTGCTGGGGGTGGTCCTTATCATGCAATTCTGCCTCCTAACACATCGAATCAGTCTACTGCTCCCCAAGCCTCAAGGGATCCCCTTAAAGTGGTGAAGCTTCTGCGTAACCAGTTCGAAGCCTTCAAACAGAAGGATGGTATGCAGAAGTTGGAAACTAAACAACCTTACCTTGTAGAGTGGAAGGAAGTCCCGCTTCCACCTAAGTACAAGCCACCAACCATCATGTTGTTTGACGGCAGCTCATCTCTGAGTCAGTATCTCCATCACTTTGAGGTAATGACTGATCAGCTCCAACCAAACGATGCTCTACTCACTAGAGTATTCATCGGATGCTTGGCGGGTGCGGCCTATGACTGGTATCATAGTTTGGCAGATGGTTGGATAACATCTTTTAAAGGATTCAAGCAAATATTCCTGGAACGATTCTATAAGGGAATAAACGACATGACTATGTCAGCCCTTATTAAAATCAAACGACGGCCTAATGAAACTGCTGAAGGTTTCATTGAGCGCTTCCGTCACGAGGCACTCAAAATTCCTCTGGGTACTCCAGATGGACTAACTATAGATACATGCAAATCAAACTTGTTACCTATAGTCAACATGTGGACTGGACCCACATAATTCCAAGAGTGGGCCTCCTTCATAGTAAGTGTCAGGTACCCGAGGACAGTGCTGATAAACTCATGCAGTTAGGCATCCAGATGCCTAATCTTGACAAAGACGAACATTCTGCAACCAACAGTGGCAGTCGTCAGAACAGCCATAAAGGCAAAGAACCTTTAGCCATCAACGTAAAAGGCAAAGAAGCTTTAGCCGTCAATGTGGGTCAGTCAACACCTACCGCGACGGTACCCCTAAAGAGCGCACCACGTTATAAAGAGGAATATTCCTTTGACGAGGATGACATTATGAGCATATTTGATTGTCTGGTCAAAAGTAACAAACTTCAACTACCTGAAGCAAAGCGGCCAGATGAAGTAGGTAAAACTGACAATACTAAATATTGTGTGTATCATAGGTTCTTGGGACATCCAACTAGGGCATGTTACGTACTCAAAGGGAAGATCCAAGAACTGATCAACGCCAAGGCAATCACTCTTCAGCAAGATGAAAAGATGGTGACTGACAATGTCATCTCTCTGTAATTTGGCAAATTTCCTGCTCAACTTGTACAGGATGGAGTCATCCCCATTCCGAAAACCACTCTGGAGATCGTCAACCTTCTTCCAGCACAAAGTGACGGTCTTATACCCCTATCAAAAAATAAAGGGGAAATCATATGGATTCACCCTGATTTAGTGACCGACTTTGAATCAAAGACACTTGTTTCCTCTATAAAGTCAAAAAAGGAAATCTAGTCATATTATATGATATCACTGGGTGATCATCTCACACCTTTGGATGCTACCTTCATCCCAGCGACGGCTTCACTTCCTTCTGCCGAAACGACAATACCGAAGCCAATAATCAATTATCGGCCAATATTCCATCTATACAATCAACAGTTTTGCGAACTAATGACAAAGATGGGATATGATCTACAGAAAGCCCCTAGCCTGAATGACGGGAAAAGGATCTCCTATACCTCTTCCCCTACATCTTCAACACAAGCAGTCTCGTATTGGCTTGGGATTCTGGATAGATCTGTCATGACTTCAAAAGAAGTCTTCCAGAAGCAAGACTCAGATGAAGAACTATAATATGGTTTCCTTCACAATAGTTCCAGAAGAAGAAGCCATGACTGGTACTTGATCTGGGAGGCTTTATCTCAGAGACTATCCAGATGGACAAGAGAATGCAGCCACTCTTCCTCTAGTCTCCGATACCCCTCTGGTATCTCCTCTACCTGTTGCTAATATTCCTTTGGTGTCTTTACCTCAAACGAAACCGGTTCCTCCCAAACCAACATCAGCTGACAAAGGCAAACAACCAGCTCGCTTTGATAAAATATTGAAAAAAACCAACTCTTGGACCCGAAAAGCCGTATAACTTTGATATATTGGCTCAACTAGCCAATACTCTAGCAAGGTTATCAATTTTTGAACTCCTACGTCTCTCAAGGGAAACGCTAGAGATGTTAAGTGAGGCTTTGATACAAGCTAACGCTTGTCTGGCCCATCTTAAGAGACAGAACGAAGAACCAGTGGCATGTTCCCATTGCCATAGCATGAAGGAGTTGATCCCTACTATCACCTTCACTCAAGATGATATGCTCTTGGACGACAATCGACATGACCGACCTGTCTACTATACAGGGTATATCGATATTATGAAGGTCGATCGCATCCTAGTTGACCCAGGATCTGCACTCAGTATTATGCCAAAGACTCTATTGGATGCGCTGAAGATCCCAGTTCATAATCTCCCCACAACTATCACGACTATTCTGGGGTTCAATTCTGGGAGAAACGAACCATTGGGGAAGCTTCACCTGAAAGTCCAAATAGGCAATCTTCGTACGAAGGTCACCTTCTATGTGATTAACAATTATGTCCCCTACAATGTCTTATTAGGAAGACCATTATTGCATGAACATAACATTGTGCCATCCACTCGTAATCAATGCTCCAAATATGTGCACGAAAAAGGAGAAGTTCGCAAAGAAGTGGCTAATCTTAACCCCTTTCGAGGCATCAAAAAAAATTTCACAGACTCCCGAATGTACAAAGAAGAGTTCATGAAGGTCGTATTGGCCATGGACACTAAAGAAGAACGGCAAGAGAGTCCGGATGATGTACTAGTGATTCCGGTCAAAGGATGCACTTCTCTTCCTTCGTCTTTTCAGACGCTGACCATCAATCTCTCTCCTTCTGTCAAGCATCCTCTTGCTAAAAAGATGGAGCATATGGAGCTCATCTCTTTTGAGCCTCTTATTATCGACCTTCGTCATAACAAGTCTTCTCCTTTTCCTCCTCTTGTTATCAATTTTAGCAAGCCGTCGGCTAAGATCAAGAGCACCGTTGTAAATGATAATATAATTATCAATAAAGAAGCATCTCCTTTGCAGTATATGGATGTTAATTATTACACTCGATGTTATCTAAAAATCCTGGGTAACTTTGAACCCCTTACCTTAGGAGCAGTTCAACCTCTTCAAGATGAAGTATCACTTGAATCAGTACAAGATTCATTCTATTGGTTCCCTCCCGAAAGAAGGATGAACATCTTAAACTTTTCAACAAAGGATTGAATCAAAAGGCTACATCCGATAGCGATGCTGAGAATGACGATAATGGAAGACACCAACTACGTCGTTACAGTCAACGATCGAATAACATCATCCAAAAGATAGGCTACAACTTCAAATCTAGCCTCAACGGTGGTAGAGGAAGGCGACTCCTATTCGTATACCTACTCCAAAAGAAAAGTTACTACAATATTATAACAAAATAAAGCATGGGTTAGGCTACACTTTGTCGATCATTACCCCAGATATCACGACCTGCACCCTAGAGTTAGGGCACGAGAACGTAACAACGCCCAGCCTACGCCACAGTATCGACGGTAGAACGCTGTCCTAGGTCTCAATGCATCTAACAGTATAAGACTAAACAGTTTATACTCCCCGAATGGGGGTGACATAGCCGAATGTAAACTCAATCACATCTAAGGTAGAGCATAAAGGAAGATAGATAAAACATAAAATTGAAAAGAGATACAACAGATAGAAGTCTAAGTATCTAAGATACAAACTCAGAATACATCTCAAAACCCAAATACAGTAATCCATAAATACAACTCAAGATGACTGAAAATAAACTATAAGCAAAAACCCTAGCTATCTATGCAACCTCTACTGTCTCCTCTAGGCTAGAGACAACCTCCAGGCTATCTGTAAAATTTATCAACAGGTCCAGTCAGGACTGGAGCGAGCACAAAACATCTCACGCAGTTCATAACGAGTTAGAAAATATAAAGCATGCAATAGAGTAAAGTACATAAAACGCTGAAAGAAGAAGATATATAAAAAATAGTAGAGATTTGATAACATGAAATATCTAAATATGATAAGTAAGACTGTAAGGAACATGTGATTTAGAGCACAATATGGTTATATAAACGGGTTAGGTTATACAATAAAATGGGACTCCTTTGTACGTGGGTGTACAATGGACATATACAATTTCTTATACAATACGATTGATCACATAACCATTTCTACTCCCCTTCCCCAATCAATACACAAGGATCCAATTCAATTACGTTACCTTGTACAATGGCTTGTACAATGGCTTGTACAATGACTTGTACAATGGCTTGTACAATGGCTTCTACAATGGCTCAATGGGATACTGAGAGTACAATATGCACAATGAGTGTACAATGATAAGGGTATTCAATAAATACAATATGTAAGTGAAACGCACATCACAATATGTACTTAGTGAATACAAGGAGATAACATCTCATAAGAAGATCCATATAGTACCAATCCGTGATAATGAATTGTGTCAGCATCAAGTACAGTAATCTAGAGCAAGAATATAAATCCATACAAGTATGAAACGGTCAGAGAATGTACTCGCCTGATAGCCTGAGTGTATGAAGAGAATATACTGTCCGAGGAGTGGTGTCTGTCTCCTATAGAACAGTACAAGTCACTATGAGTCCAAAATGATAATAAGATGCATTATAATACATTCTGAATGAATCTAGGTCAAATCTAAGTCAAACCTAAGTCACACCAAGCTAAACTAGGTCATACTAGGTCATACTGGGTCATACTAGGACAACCAAGGTCAAACAAGGTCATAGGAAATCAATCCAAGTCAAATTAGGTCAATCGGGGTCAAAGGTTGACTTATAGTTGACTTTTGGTCAAAAAGTCAACTCTAGTCAACTGCACTAGTCAAACTAGGTCAAACTAGGTCATGTCCTAACCCAGTAAGTCTTACTAGGCCTAACCAAGACTATCCTAGCAAGCACACATCAATACAAGGCTATACAAGCCAACATACACCCAACTCTATATAGCATGCAATTATTCAATACTCAAATAGGCAAGAATTCACATTGGATATACACTAGGTAATCTATTACTTTAAGCTATATATGTCTACACATATATACACATGCATATATTGGTATTCAACATTAGGTCTATAATCATGGCATTTCAAATGGTTATATAAACTTATATATTACAACACAATATGCTAACATATATATAATATACATACATAGCTAAGTTAACTATATTCATAAATACTTATTTAAGAGGCTGTGTGTGTATGTGAACATGGCAAAGGGTCAAGTGAGGGTTAAATGGGCATACATAGTGTATACATATCAAAGAGTGTCAAAGTGTAAGTGAACAATGTGTCAAGTGTGATAGTGTCAACATAGTGTAAGGGTACATGAGGTAATATATGATTTGTGTTAACATAGAACATTACATCACATTAACTTGTATATTGCATACATTACATCTATTATTATATTACATTCATGCTTGCATTCATCATTCATTTATTCTCTTGCACTACTATATGCACCATATATACATTACATACTATGGAACCTACATATTCATTACAAGCCATACTTATACATGCTTACATTAGATAGGATACTTACACCTCATACATCATTTATTTAACCATTCTTGCATTCTTTATTTAGTTACATAATGTATATACATTAACATGGGTTAAAATTAAATAGAACATTATATTACACACAAGGGTGCACAAAATACATATGCCGAATAGTAACTCCTACTAATAATCAATACTGTACAAACTCAGTATGAATTAAATTCTAGAATTAAAGTATGTTATAGATCTATGTGTTATCTTTTCGAAACTTCAAACGGATCGCGTTTTCGTTTCCGAAAACTCCCGGAATCGCAAAAACACCGAGAACGCGTTTGTCTTTCGTACAGCTGACACTCAAATAAATCTCCAAAAAGTTACAGAAAGAATTAGGCCTATTAATATATGTTTTTGGAAAGCTAACTTCAATACGCTTCTTTTAAAAAAAACGAGAGATTAAACCGAGCTTTGAGCTAGAAGTTATGACATTTCTAAGTTAGGGCTGAAATTAAAAACGTGGATAAAAATCATGACGGATTTGGGTAGTTTGAGCCAAAAGAATACACAATATATATCCTAATTATCCACAACAATAATAGCAATAATAATATGAGGAACCACACTCACAAACTTGATTATATAATCATCATGAACCATTTATTACATATATAAATATAGATACACTCTCATTACAATATATATATATAAATCTATATATGTAACATGAACACATCCACAACACAAAGGACACTCCTATGACCTCCAAATGGACACAAAATGGACACAAATGGAGATACAACCATGGGAGTCATTCCTATGGGTTCAAAATAGACCTATATGCATGAGGAAATAAAAAGGAGAGGGGATTTATACCTCCCGGTAGATCGAATCGAAGAAAAACCTTCCCGGAGCGACACCGACACGTAGAGATTCCAAAAGGACACGAACGAGCTCCGAATCCTCCCAAACTTGGGTAGCTTCCTCCTTGGCTAGAATGGAGAAGGAAAGAAGAAGATTTGGTGGTGAAATAGAAGGATTTGGTGGAGAAATTGCTAGGGACTGCTCTCTAGGAATTTGGGGAAGAACAAGAGAGAGAAAAATAGATGGATAATGACAAATGGGAGGCTCAACCCTATCCTTATTGTGGCTGGCCATAAAGGTGGTTTTGTCCTATTAGGAAAAGTCCAAAAGCCCCTACTAACCTATTCTATGAGTATTAGGAAAGGGCTAATTGGTTGGGGCTAAATTAGTCATTCTAAAGTCTCTAATCACACTAACCTTCTCCATAATAATTAGTCTAACCTCTAACTAAAATATTTTTATCATGTGGACTAAAATTAATATCATGTGGGCCATGCCTAACTAGTGTGTGGGTCCCACTAGAGTCAAACTACCCCCGGGTCCCCGTTACAAGTCAGATTGAGATAAAATTCGAACCCGACTCAAATAATCCCAAAACAATATCATAAATAATAAAATAATATCAAAATAATTCAAAGAGGTCAAATACAAAAATATGCTTAGGCCAAAAATAACAATAAAATATCATAATCACATGGTTAGGCTCTAGGTCAAACAGTCTCTAGGGTTTCACTAGCAAAACGTTAAAACCACAAGTCATTGATTTAAATAATTTTAAAAATGGTTTAAAATTACCAAAAATCATATCATGAATTAAATATTATTATTAAAATAATTATAAACACAAAATTTCAAAATTACCCTCATTTGAAAAACTGGGTGCTACACCAGATGCCTCTGAGTCTAACAAAGAGGACCGATCTAACTCTTCTGACTCTGCCTTACGGGATTCGGACACCAACATAGGGCACGTGCATCAAGTGACTCTATCTTCCAATATGGTGACCGCTGAGTTCTCAGAAGATGACGACGATTTTGTCGAAGCCTCTGAATATGATCCTTGGGCACAAAGGATGGATACCCAATGGAAACTTCGCTTCGAGCAACGTGAACCACCTACTGAAGATCAATTAGTCCAGGTCGATGTTGGAGACAAAGTTTCACCAAGGCCAATCTTTATCAGCGAAAGTCTTTCTGAAACAAATAAACAAGAATTGATTCAGCTCATTTAGGAATACATTAACGTATTCGCCTGGAGCTATAAAGATATCAGGATTAGATCCTCATATCACTGCCCACAAGCTCAATATTCTGCCAAATGCTAGGCCAGTCAAACAAAAATAGCATTAATTCTGACCTGATATGATGGATACTATAGAAATTGAAGTCAAGAAGCTCATAGCTTGTGGCTTTGTCAGATAAGAACAACATCCGGACTGGGTAGCTAACGTTGTCCCAGTTATAAAAAAAATAGGGAAGGTCCGAGTCTGTATCGACTTTAGAGACCTTAATAAAGCTTGTCCCAAGGATGAGTTTCCTCTTCCGATCACTGATGTCATGATCGACAACACTTGCGGGTTCGAGCGGATGTCTTTCTTAGACGGTTTTTTTCGGATACAATCAGATCAGAATGAACCCCGAAGATAAAAAACATACATCTTTCCGTACTCCTTTAGAGGTCTACTTCTACATAATCATGCCATTTGGTCTCAAGAACGATAGTGCAACCTATTAGGGGGCCATGAGAACCATTTTTTGCGAACATTTATGAAAAATAGTCGAATGCTATGTCGACGATATTGCTGTCAAAAGTCGTTTAAAGGAAGATCACATCCAAAACTTAAGAACTATCTTCGATCTAATGCGCCAGCATCAACTCAAGATGAATCCCACCAAGTCATTCCTGGGAGTCTCTAGTGGCAAATTCCTCGGATTCGTTATTACCTCTAAGGGTACACACGTTGACCCCGAGAAAGTCAAAGTCATTCAAAAGATTCGTCCTCCATGCAACCTAAAAGAGCTATAAGGATTCCTGGGACGGCTTGTGTACATCAGGAGGTTCATCTCAAATCTCTCTTGACGATGTAGACCGTTCACTCAACTAATGAAGAAAGGTATGTCTTTCATTTGGACTGAAGAATGCCAGCAAGCATTTGAAGGCATAAAGCGGTACTTGATGAACCCTCTAATCACAGGAATATCCTTCCTGATGTATGTTAGAGCAATGGATCATTCTCTGGGTGCCCTACTAGCCCAAAAGAACAAGGAAGGTCATGAGCAGGCCATCTATTATCTCATTCGTACGATGATTGGTGTTGAATATAGATACAGCCCGGTGGAAAAAGGATGTTTAGCCCGGATGTTCGCTGTCCAAAAAATGTGATATTATATTACGGGCCAGACCATTCATGTCATCTCCAGAGTCAACCTTCTCCGAGTCTTGATGAAGAAATCTAGTACATTCAATTCCAGACTCGCTACATGGGCTATATTGCTAGCACAGTATGATATAGTCTATGTCCCACAAAAGTATGTTAAGGGTCAAACCCTAGTTGACTTTCTAGTTTCTCATCCAATTCTTGAGACTTCTAAACTCTATGATAAAATTCCTGATGAAACTTTAGAATCTAATATAACTTAAGAAGGAATCCCTGCGTGGCGTCTATTCTTCGATGGTGTATCCAGAATTGGACCCAAAGGCACTATCATCGCTGGAGTTGGAATCGTTCTGGTATCACCAGAAGAACTGGCCATTCAAAGAGCCTTTTCTCTGGACGAGTCGTGCTCCAATAATATCGTTGAACACAACGCTCTACTCATAGGTCTCCAATTAGCTAAACAGTTGGATATCGAATACGTTGAAGTATACGGAGACTCTAAACTGATTGTCAATTAAGTTAGAGGCACGTATGAAGTTCGGTATCAAGTTCTTGTTCCGTATCATGAAGCAGCAGTCAAACTGGCTACATCATTCAAAGGCTTCTTTATTGAACATGTACGTCGAGCATAAAATATAGAAGCTGATGCACTCGCTAATCTAGCAGTAGTATTAGTGATTCCTGTAAAAAGACAATAGATGATCGTCATCACTAACATAAAATTATTCTGTATCGAGAATAATTTGCATCTGGAATCTAGTAATTCAGTCAAGATTTGTACGACGAGTGAAGACTGGAGGGCTCCTTTCATCGACTTCATGGTTCATGACATCTTACCTGAAGATCCTAAAGAAGCGACGATAATCCGTCGGCGATCACTTCGATTCTACTACAATCACACCTCCAAAACACTCTATCGACGATCATATGACTGTATGCTTCTACGCTATCTTGTAAAAAATAAAGCAAAGCAGATACTACATGAAGCTCACAATGGTGTCTGTGGTGCACGTCAATCTGGTCCTAAGCTACAGGATCGGATCCGACGCATGGGATACTATTGGCTAACCATGGTGTCAAATGCCATTGAATATTCAAAAAGATGCCGAGCATGTCAAATCCATGCAGATTTCATTCATCAACCTTCAGAATTTCTGCTTCCAACTACAGTATCATGGCCCTTCGAAGCTTGGGGCGTGGATGTCTTTGGTCCTATTAATCCACCTTCATCTCGATAACATCGGTTTATCCTAGCTATAACCGATTACTTCTCAAAATGGGCCGAAGCTATACCTTTAGCTAAAGTCAAGACAAGCAGTGTTATCAACTTCATCAAAAATCATGTGATCTACAGATTCGGCGTTCTTCGGCAAATTATCCACGATAACGGACCTCAATTCATCAATCAGAAGTTCACTCGGTTCTGTGATGACAATATGATCAATAATGTTGCTTCTACAGCCTTCAATCCTGCACTAACAGTTTGGTGGAATCATTCAACAAAATGATCATCAAGCTTCTGAAGAAGTTCGTTTCTACCAATAAACGGAACAGGAGCAAAAAGCTTAGAGAATGTCTATGGGCCTACCGTACTATCGTACGTACTCCGACTGGCTATACACCTTTATCTTTGGTGTATGGATGTGAATTTGTGCTACCGTTGGAGATTTAAATCCCTTCTCTAAGGATTGCCATTACCAATGAACACATAACATAAAACAATGATCGTCTTCGACTTCAGGAGCTTGAAACCTTTGACGGGAAGCGGCTACTAGCTCAACAACACATCGAGCTATATCAAGCCCGTATCTCAAAAGCCTTTAACCGTAAAGTCAAAGTACGAGCATTTAAAAAAGGTGAATTAGTCCTTACCATCAGACGTCCTATGACTATGACACACATGAGTAAGGGCAAGTTCGAGCCAAAGTGGGAAGATCCCTATGTTATAAGCAAGGTTTTCTCTAACGGAGCTTATCAACTGTCTTGGATGGATGGCCGAATCGCCATGATGCCTATCAACGGCAAATTCATAAAGAAGTACCATGTTTGAAAGCGTGTACTATATTTTTTGATAAATATTATACAAACTTCAAATCTTTGAATCCCCAGTGGAGTCTATCCAGATCTTATGATACATCTTTATTGGCCCACAACATCTACTACATCATTACAAGCATCATCTTTTGAAACCCAGCTGTTTTAAAAAAATATCATGTTCTTGAGTCCCAGTTGGCCCAAGGATAATCAATAGATATACGAATTCATGTCCACATTTCTGCTAAATTCTACTATCTACATCAATGGCTTGTCACATTACCTCTAAAAAGTTCTCATTATTGATCAATGTGGTTTCAAAAAGATAACATCACAGCAAATGAGCAAACAGAAGGGTTCTTTCTCCATAAAAAGGAGTAAAAGACCACATTTGCAAAGAAAGGAAAACAAACTACATCTTAGAACATATAAAAGCTACATCAAAGTAGGAAACATTAAAGATAAGAAAGATATTTTTTATTCATTTGCCCGAGGATGGCCATGCTGGGGCAGGTACCACTCCCTCAACCATTGTGCATAGGAAGGCCCCAACTGATTATGGTTATCCACAGGAGCTGGGTGATTGGAGCTCCCGGTGCCACTGCTTTCTGAAGCCGGCTCTTTCTTTACGAAAAATTCGATTTTAGGAATTATTTCTTCCTTAATAGTCATCGGTTCCTCTTTGATCAAAGGAGATAGCACTTCCTTCTTGACAGTGACCTCAGCTTTTGGCATCACCATAGACGCTACGGAAGGCAAAAGGAAAAAAAAATTAGAATCATGAAAGATTATTCTTACAAAAATCAAGTGATTTTAACTCTACACAAATCTCGCAAATAACAGAGTGCTGGTCTCTAAATGGCGCACATGGCATGACAGTTCTAAATTCGTACGACAGTTTCTGTGCGCAAATTGACAAATTGTGCATGGTGCGATGCACTTTGAGTAAACAAAGGGCGTACGCATTTTGTTTAATAATCAACACTCTGAAAGAGGTAGTTTATGCTAGAAATAGCGTGGCGCCAATCAACACTATGAAAGAGGCGATTGACACCGGCTTAGTTCGCGGCAACCATTAGATGGCGCCGACTCTCGAATTGCGCCAGCTACACTGCTCATCTTCTCCAACTAGTTTCTCACCTTCGAGAGCGGGGTTGCCCTTTTCGTCTCTCGCTGACGGCGACACGTGCTGCGGCATCCTCAATAATGGTACACGCGACGTGGCTCCGGCCACTTTCTTGCCTTTTCTGGTTGCGGATCTCTTGGGGGACATTTGATCAGAGGAAAATCTTCGAAAGATCGAAAGGTAGAAAAAGATGGAGAGTTTGAACAGAGAAAATTTCATAGAATTTTCTCTCTCCTTTTAATAGGTTATTTACAGCCTAAAGCTTAAGCGTAACAGTCGTGCAATCTGCGCACAAAAAGTGGGTCAGTTACGATTCTGTACTGCGCCAATGGTGCAAAAGTATCGCTTCTTATTCAAAGTATTTCAAATTTTGAACTTTTTAAATTTGAAAACTTTGAAGGGGGTCTTTTAGAAGCACCAAATGAATCAAATATTACCATGCGCTACTCAGAAAAGGCGCCAAGAACCAAATCATCAAATGGCACTGGTCATTAGATAGCGTTTGATATCAGATGGCGCCTGACATCAGATGGCGCTGGCATCAGATGGCGCTGGATGACACTTGGCAACCTTCTCCGAGAAGTGAAACAGTCGTCATCATGACTGACAGTACGACAATCGAGGAAAATTTGTTTCGAATCCTGAATACGCGGCGCTCGAGGAGATTGTGTCAGATTCATCATAATAACTGACAGCTATCTCGTACCACCCACAGTTGGCATGAGGTATTCAATGAATTAAGCAGATGGCACAAAATAGCATATAGCGCCCGGCACCATCCAACAGTTGGCACTAATCAATAAATTATCATCCAAAGCAGTTAGATGACGTGGCACACATGCCACTAATCTCGAAGAACGTGCACACGATACTGCCCAAGACCACACGCATCTCTCCCACAGAATGCCATGTGTCCTATGCAGTTAAGTTAACCGTTCGCGCGAAGGGTGATGGTACGCCAATTGTTGTCTACACCAATCAAAATAACTGGCTGACAGTTATTTTAGAACTCTATAAATATAGTTTCAAATCACTTCAAAAGGATTACTAATGATCATAATCTCCTAAGCACTTGCTACAGCACTCTCCAAAGGATTTCTTCTTTGACATCGCATCGTCCAAGGGATAAAGTGATCGTCTTCAAATCAGATTCCTACAGTTGTGTTGACACAAAGTCACAGTCAACCAAATATTGATAACATTAACTAAATAATACTTGTAATAATTCAATACGACACACGACGACTACATCTAGCTCAAGTCAGACGACAGCTCAGTTTTGCAATTGCAAGTCATTGTTGAGTCCGTATTTTATAATTTTATTGAGTCTAGACTGATGTAAGCTGAGTAGTGCTGAGCTCTTGAGATTTAACCTATAAACCTACCCAAAATCCATAAGCTCCACACCCAAATAAGCCCATTGGACCTTAAGACCCATTCTGTGCTCTGGAGACAGAGTACGGGCCGAACTCTGCCTCCACACAGAGTTCGGGCCGAACTCTGTCCCCTAAAAATCAGCACCTAATTTTTAGGTTGGCTGGTTGCTAGTTGTCCAACGGCCAAATATTTGAAAAATTCTACCAGAATTTTGGCCGAATTCTGCCTGCTAATATCCTATAAATAGGCCACGAATTCTCTCATTTTCATTCATCCAATCTTCTCTTCTCTTCTCTCTAAAGCTAAATATAAGCCATACCCTTCTTCATCTACTAGCCACAAGCTTCCTAAACCTTGAGTGCTCAACATTTCTCAGTTAGGAGACTTGTGCAAGAGTTCAAGAAGTCGCTTGGAAAATTCCAAGCATCGCCACTGCGATCCTTTGTAAGAAGTTGACGTGCTCTTCTGAAGAAAAGGTACGGGGTGTAACTACTATTTCACAAATAGTAGATTTAATCCTGAGCTAGAGTTCTCAGGCCTGGACTAGTCCTCCACGAGGGAAACCAGGTTAAAATCGGCTGTGTTTGCGTATGCTTTCTTGCTCCTTATTTATTTCTGCATTTACTCTGATTAATTTTAGCTTGTGAAAGAGTTTAATTTTTAATTGGCTATTATCGCTATAAACTCTATTTACCCCCTCTAGAGTTGCCATTTGTTCTTCAATTGGTATCAGAGCTCTGTTCTCTCAACAAGGACTAACATCCTAGAGCTGATCCATGGCAACCACACAATCCTTGATTTCTAATCATGGTGAAGGGCAGTCCACTCATAGGCCTCCCCTATTTGATGGAACTAACTACACATATTGGAAAACAAGGATGAGCTTTTATCTCAAGTCGCTAGACTTTGACCTGTGGACTATCGTCACTGACGGTTACAAAAAGCCCGCCAGAATAATTGTCAATGGTGACCTCGTTGAGAAATCACATGACAAATATTCTGACGAGGAGAAGAAACATGCAAGTCAAGATGCGAGAGCTATTAATGCTTTATTATGTGCTATAGACAGGAATGAGTTCAACAGGGTATCTATATGCACCACATCTCACGAAGTATGGAGACTTCTAAAAGTGACGCATGAAGGAACCACCCAAGTCAAGGAATCAAAGATAAGCCGTCTCACTCAAGAATATGAGGCTTTCAAGATGAAGCCAAATGAGACGATCACGCAAATCTTCATAAGATTCCTCGACATTATCAACCCCTGTCTTCGCTCGGCAAACAATATTCAAATCACGAGAAGATTCGCAAGCTACTTAGGGGGTTCCCAAAGATTTGGAACCCTAAGGTGACAGCCATCATAGAAGGAAATGATCTCACAACCATGTCCATGGAGACCTTGATGGGAAAGCTGATGACTCATGATCTTGACCTCAAGGACTTCGAAGAGCCTGCTCCTAAGGCTAAGGAGATCGTACTCAAAGCTCACCGACGGAGGACTGACCCCGATAAGACAGATGTCGACAACTCGAAAGGTGATGATCAAGCTCTCCTTGTCCGCAACTTCAAGAAATTCCTTCGCTTCAACCGAAGAAAAAAGAAACCACAAGAAGACGACGAAGAAGAGCCAACCTGCTACGATTGTAAGAAGACGGGACATGTCCGAAAAGACTGTCCATACTTAAAGAAGAGCAGCCGTTATGAGAAACCATACAAGAAGACTTCGTCAAAGAAATATACCAACACAAGCATTTGGCATGAAAGCGAAGCTAGTGACTCCGAGAAAGAAAAGGACTCTCCTCAAGACACGGCAAATGTGTGCCTAATGGCAACGTCCAACAAGGTATCAAACGAAACTCTTGATGACTTCACTTTTGCTGAACTTGGCGATGCTTTCACCGATTTACTTAATGATCACAAAAGGTCATTGGTAAATACAAACATGCCAAGGACAAGATCAAAAGTCATGAAGTCGAGATTAAAAGACTTTCTTTACTGCTTGATAACATTAGAGACACTTCACCCACGGATGTTACTGATGAGGTATCTAAGCTTAAAATAAGCTTACATAATGCCGAAGCACGTATTGAACAACAAACACAAAAAATCACAGCACTCAACACGGAGCTGGCAGAAGAAAAGAGTAGACACAAGATTTCTATCACTAAGATATTTGGTCTGAATGCTAAGATCACTGAACTGCAGGCTGTCTCTATGAAACTAGAGACTAAATTGGGTAAACAGGCTGTTCAACCTCAAACCCAATCTCATGAGACACACACAAAGCATGACACTACTCATTCTAGTCAACCACGTCACCCACCTGCAACACGTAATCATGCTTACATATATACACACTTTCAAAATGCACACAAAAATAATCATCACACACATAGATACAACCATCAGTATGTTACACAAAATTACCATCACTCTACACATAGACATCATCACTATGCTATTCCATATAGACATCATAACCATGTTACTCCATATAGACAATATCACCATGACACTCCACATCACTCTATACATAGTCATCATCACCATGCTAATTCTACATATCATCATACTTCTCCTCATCACTCTACTTATAATCATCATCAGCATGCTTCTAATATAAATAAGAATGCTACATGCACTTATTGTGGTTTACATGGACACAATTCAGCACAATGTAGAATTAGAAGATTAGTAGATAGAAAGATATATGCATGGTTTCCAAAAACTAACTTTTTAGGACCCTCAAGAACTTGGGTACCAAAGGTCACATCTACTCTTGATATAGGTGGACCTTCCCTCCTCAACTAAAAGTAAGTAGATTCTCGATAGTGGATGTTCGCGGCATATGACGGAAGACGCAAATCTTTTCGCATCACTATCGATGAAGAGAGAAGGATATATATCCTTCGGCAACAACCTAAAAGGTTATATTATAGGTAATGGTATTATTGGTCATCCTCCCTCTCCCGTAATAAAGGATGTCTGCCTAGTGACCGAGTTAAAGCATAACCTGCTCAGCATTAGTCATCTTGCTGACCATGGATATGATATTAACTTTGGACAAAATAAATGTTTTATTTATGATAGGTCAACAGGAGACATCGCTTTTGAAGGGATAAGAGAGGATAACATTTATATCTTCTATTTGTCTAGAGATACTAACAATGTAGGTAGATGTCAATACGCTCATAAGGATGAGAGATTACTATGGCACCAGCGTCTTGGTCATGCCAACATGGATACTATATCCAGGCTATCGACTAAGAAGCTAGTCAGAGGCTTGCCCGATATCACATTCAAAAAGGACACAGTATGTGTCGAATGTGAATTGAATAAGGCAACCAAGTCCTCATTTCATTCCATTAACTCTGTAAGTACTACTAGACCCCTGTAACTACTCCATATGGATTTATTTGGCCCTAGTAGAGTAGCTAGTCATGGTGGAAAACTCTATGCCTTCGTTATTGTTGATGACTTTTCAAGATTTACTTGGGTTTTCTTTCTTACAAATAAAAGTGATGCTATTTCGGTTTTCAAGATTTTTGTTAAGAAAGTTCA
The DNA here is from genome assembly GCA_029216955.1 of Iris pallida. Taxonomy (NCBI): domain Eukaryota; kingdom Viridiplantae; phylum Streptophyta; class Magnoliopsida; order Asparagales; family Iridaceae; genus Iris; species Iris pallida. Next base: position 7,473,310 of record JANAVB010003398.1, on the reverse strand, counting down.
AAACGAAAAAGGATACATGATTACTCGAATCCGAAGTGATCATGGAGGCGAATTCGAAAATTCTGATTTTGAAAAGTTTTGTGATTCTAATGGTTTTGATCATGAGTTTTCTTGTCCAAGAACTCCTCAAAAAAATGGTGTTGTGGAGCGGAAGAGTAGGCCTCTTGGCGATATGGCCAGAGTCATGTTGAATAAGTTTTCACTTCCGAAATACTTTTGGGCTGAAGCTGTCAGTACAGCATGCCACATTTTAAATTGAGTGCTTATTCGTCCTATTACGAAGAAAACACCCTATGAGCTTTGGTTTGGAAGAACCCCAAATGTTTCTTACTTTAGAGTTTTTGGTTGTAGATGCTTTATCCTTAACACCAAAGACAACTTAGGCAAATTTGATGCCAAAGTTGACGATGGTATTTTCCTTGGCTATGCTGCCAAGAGCAAGGGATATAGAATTTTTAACAAATGCTCATTAATTGTGGAAGAGTCTACAAATGTGACTTTTGATAAAGATAACAGTGCAGCAGCTACTCTTGATGATGATGTTGAGCCATCAACTTCTACTCCAATGAACACCACAACCGAAACCAATTCTCTGGAGGGCTTGCCAAAGAAATTCTCTTTCAAGCCATCATATCCAAAAAATTTGGTAATCGGTGAGGTTTCACGTGGAGTAACTACTAGATCATCATTAAGAGACTCTATTGCTAGTACTGCCTTTATTTCACAAATTGAGCCGAAAAACATTTTAGAAGCTTTCAATGATGAATTTTGAATTTCTGCTATGCAAGAGGAACTCAACCAATTCGAGAGGAGCCAAGTATAGGAACTCGTTCCTAGACCAGCTAATCACTCGATTATTAGTACTAAATGGGTTTTTAGAAACAAAGTGAATAAAGATGGTTCAGTCACACGCAACAAAGCTCGTCTAGTAGCCCAAGGATACAACTAAGAGGAAGGTATCGACTACGATGAGACATATGCTCCTGTTACTAGATTGAAATCCATTCGGATGCTTTGTGCATTTGCAAATTTTCAAAATTTTAAATTATTTCAAATGGATGTTAAAAGTGCTTTCTTGAATGGATTTATTAAGGAGGAAGTTTATGTAAAATAACCCCCTGGTTTTGAAAATCATAAATTTTTCGACCACGTGTTCAAGCTAAAGAAAGCGCTGTATGGCCTCAAACAAGCCCTTAGAGCTTGGTATGAACGGCTAAGCAATTTCTTGCTTGAGAAAGGTTTTTCAAAAAGGAAAATTGACACTACACTTTTCATAAAATCTTTCAAAGACATTATTCTTTTAGTACAAATATACGTAGATGATATTATATTTGGTTCTACTAATGAAACCCTTTGTCAAGATTTTGTCAAGTGTATGCAGACCGAGTTTGAGATGAGCATGATGGGAGAGCTCAACTACTTTCTTGGACTGCAAGTCAAACAAATGTCAAATGGAACCTTCATCTGTCAGTCGAAGTATACAAAGGACATGCTGAAGAAATTCGATCTTGACAACGTCAAACCAATCAGCACTCCAATGGCTACTTCAACCAAACTTGAACCAGATGATAGCGGTAAACCCGTAGATCAACGTAAGTATCGAGGTATGATAGGTAGTCTACTCTATCTTACTGCTAGTCGCCCTGATATTATGTTTAGCGTTTGCCTGTGTGCTAGATATCAAGCAAATCCTAAGGAATCACACATGACCGCTGTTAAGTGTATCTTTCGATACCTTAAGGGTACGGTTACAGTGGGCCTATGGTATCCCAAGTCAACATCATTTGACCTCATTGGTTACACTGATGCTGACTTCGTCGGATGCAAGGTCGACCGTAAAAGTACGAGCGGTACGTGTCATTTATTAGGAAAGGCTTTAGTCTCTTGGTTTAGCAAGAAGCAGAATTTTGTCGTACTATCCACAACAGAAGCTGAATACATCGCAGTTGGGCGTTGTTGTGCACAAATTCTGTGGATGAAGCAAACCCTTGAAGACTACAACTTATCTTTCATGTATATTCCAATCTTTTGTGACAACACTAGTGCTATAAATCTTACTAAGAATCCCATTTGCCACTCACGCACGAAGCACATTAAAATACGTCATCACTTTTTGCGTGATCATCAGCAAAATGGCACAATTAACTTAGAATTTATTGACACTGATCATCAGTTAGCAGATTTCTTTACAAAACTATTATCCGAAGAGCACTTCAATTTTCTTTGTCGTGAACTTGGAATTTTAGATGAAGCTGTTGTAAATTAAAATAAACCTGCATAAATATCGAGTATCTTGATTCTCTTATGATGAAATTGCTATGGGTACAAGCCGAAAGGGTCCTTCTGACAACAAGGCATAAAAGCCTAAGCGACACGGTGCACTAGTCCTCAAGACTACCGCTAGCTGGAATCCGGCCCCTGCAGCTAACCCATGGCAGCTTCAAAATATTGAATTATGATATAATTCCTTGTTTATTTTATAGTTCATTTTTATTTATCACATGCTGAAATACTATTTTTTTAACGTCATATTGCTGCTTCAAGCTCACTATCTGTTATTCATTTGTCTAATTCTTGGATCTTTTCTTGTATTTATACTCTTGTCTTATATTGGTCTTTCTTACTTAACCATTTTTTTTATATATCAGCCTGATTCCTATTCTATGACCAGGATTCAGAATTCGGGCCGAACTCTGCCCTTACCAGAGTTCGGGCCGAATTCGGCCTGACTGTTCCAGAACCGGGAACAGTCTCAGCCGTTGATCAAAATTAAGATCCAATGGCCATTATTTGCACCGACCACTTGAAACCCTTCCCATATTTTCGGGTTCTCCTCCCTCTTCTTCTTCATTACCACCTTTTCTACTTCTCAAACATCTTTTTGTCAAAATCCCAACCCTAAATTTAACTTTCTAGAGCTCTTTTCTTCCCCAAACTCAAGGAGAAGGCATCTTTTTCAATTCTCCTTCATTGTTCATCACTAGTTTGAGGTATAATTTCATACTTTTCTATATCTCAAATTTTCTTCATTATCTTTATTGTGTTATGGCTCCACGTTTGTTCAACCGCGGGAAGAGACTTCGGACCGAGGGAGCATCCTCGTCGAATGCTCCTCCTCGCGTTGAACCGCCGTTGCACCACCCGTTGTACCGGCCATTGAACAATAAATCCATCCGTTGTTCAATCCTCCACGTCCTCATGACCCAAACACTTTTGACGACCGAATTTTTGTATCACTAGACGCACCAAATGATTGTTTTAGTGATTTTCGGACACGTCCGGTGTTTGCGGGACACCTATCAACTTTACTATATTTTCACAATATGATGCACTCTTCAATGACCTTTGCCTTGATGAACTTGTTACCACAAATTCGGTCATTTATCGTAGTGCTATTCAAATGTTTTACTGCAACCTCATCCATGAAGATACACATATTTATTCACGGGTTGCGAGAATTGATATCTCTTTTGACGACTTCGAATTGGCCGAATATCTTGAACTTCAAGAGCCCAATTCATGGGAAAAGCTTGTTGAAGCTAGATCATTTCAATTTTCCGAAGAGATTTTACTTAAAAGCTTCAAGGACGACTTGTGTAGCCCTAACACACGTCCTCATAAGCCTTTGGCTAAATTCTTCAATCCCTATTTCTATGAACTTCATCGGATCATTTTCAACACCATTCTACCCAAAGCGGGTTCTATCAATGAAGTCACTTATTTTGAAATCTCAGCCTTATACCATCTCCATTTTCATGTTCCCTTTAATCTTCCACGCACAATGATGGATTGGATGATTAATTGTAGGAAGAAACCAAGATCTTTGGTTTATGCATTATACCTTTCTATGATCTTTCGTACGTTTCATGTACCCCTTGATGAGTGTCCATTCTTACCTGCCCCTGTCTTCCTCTCTAAGGCAAGGAGGCTTCAGGCGGCTGTTGGCTCACCAGTCGTGTCTGAGCATTCTGATGATGAGCCAGATGCCCCTCCTCTTGGACAGGATCCTCCTCCTACCACTCTCGAGTCTCTTCAGACTATGCTCCGAGATCGCTTCACATTGGAGGACGATCGTTGGACTCAGCTGGATTACCGGACCACCTTGCAGATGAGTGCTATCAGCAACTCGCTGCATGATATTCGGTATTCCATGTCTCGCCATCCTTCCATGCCCATTCCTATGGAGCGAGACCCCGATCGTAAGGGATTCCGTATCGATGACCCTTGGGTTCTTCGCTACATTGATCCGGATGCGGCTCATGGACCCACATCGCTCCTTTACTGATCCATCAGACGATGCTGGGCCTTCACATGCTCGATGATGGATATGGACTGCTCATTGATGCTGCTACTGAGGATTATAGATTATGGTTTATGCATTTTGCTTTTAGTTGCTTTTATGTACTTGGTTTGTATTAGACTTATTATGGGTTATGACTTTTGAGACTTTGGTAGTTCTATCAGTTTATGTCATTATGACTCTTGAGACATTTGGTCGTTATATCAGTTTATATGCAGTTTCTTCTCTTATCTTTTGGTGTGTTTGCCAGTTATTACTTGTTTATCTTATATTGCTAAATGCCAAAAGGGGGAGATATGTATATTCTTTTTGTCTATATGTGCTTTTGGAAAGATGTTATTCTCATGCCAACAAGATACATTGCTTACGGGGGAGCTATTCGTAAGCTCGGCATTGATTATGGGAGAGCTTTGCTTTTTATCTTTACATGTGTCCAGGTATGAATATTGAATATACAATTATTATTTTGTCACTTATCAATATGGGAGAGATTGTTGACACAAAGTCACAGTCAACCAAATATTGATAACATTGACTAAATAATACTTGTAATAATTCAATACGAAACACGACGACTACATCCAGCTCAAGTCAGACGACAGCTCAGTTTTGCAATTGCAAGTCATTGTTGAGTCTGTATTTTATAATTTTATTGAGTCTAGACTGATGTAAGCTGAGTAGTGCTGAGCTCTTGAGACTTAACCTATAAACCTACCCAAAATCCATAAGCTCCACACCCAAATAAGCCCATTGGACCTTAAGACCCATTCTGTGCTCTGGAGACAGAGTTCGGGCCGAACTCTGCCTCCACACAGAGTTCGGGCCGAACTCTGTCCCCTAAAAATCAGCACCCTAATTTTTAGGGTTGGCTGGTTGCTAGTTGTCCAACGGCCAAATATTTGAAAAATCCTACCAGAATTTTGGCCGAATTTTGCCTGCTAATATCCTATAAATAGGCCATGAATTCTCTCATTTTCATTCATCCAATCTTCTCTTCTCTTCTCTCTAAAGCTCAATATAAGCCATACCATTCTTCATCTACTAGCCACAAGCTTCCTAAGCCTCGAGTGCTCAGCATTTCTCAGTTAGGAGTCTTGTGCAAGAGTTCAAGAAGTCGCTTGGAAAATTCCAAACATCGCCACTACGATCCTTTGTAAGAAGTTGACGTGCTCTTCTGAAGAAAAGGCATGGGGTGTAACTACTATTTCACAAATAGTAGATTTAATCCTGAGCTAGAGTTCTCAGGCCTGGACTAGTCCTCCACGAGGGAAACCAGGTTAAAATCGGTTGTGTTTGTGTATGCTTTTTTGCTCCTTATTTATTTCCGTATTTACTCTGATTAATTTTAGCTTGTGAAAGAGTTTACTTTTTAATTGGCTATTATCGCTATAAACTCTATTCACCCCCCTCTAGAGTTGCCATCTGTTCTTCAAGTTGTACTTTCCCAGAAATCAACTTATACTCGTGTACACACTCTTCTCAATTTGTAATCAAATACTTTTTTGTTTTTGCAAACAGAAATTCCTTCCATCGAGGTGAAGACACTGTCATCAGTACCCGTATCGATCGATCTTCGATCATAACAGTTGAGGATACCGCAAAGGTGTAATTCCAAAGAACAAACAAGGTATTCCTCCATAAGTTGTAGCTCTGCAAGAAATTTCCACTGCGGGTGGTCTTCCCCCTAAGAATGGTCTACCCAAGGGAGATAATCAATCCACTCCAGATAGCCAAATCCACACTAGAAGGCCACTTGCTCGAGGCTAAAGCATATATGGGGGTAGTTGTGTTGGAGTCCAATCTGGATTTGGTAAGAGCAAATTTTGGAGCCCAAATATGGTAAAAGATTTAATTTGATATAATTTGGAAATTTACATTAAATGTCTAATTTAATTATATTTACAAATTTGTATCAAATATTTAATTTGACCATATTTGGATGGCCATAATTGGTGATGGGATATAATCTACACCGTTGGTTGTTGGTAGACGACCAGATCTGATGGTGGGCTACTTTTAGGGTTTTCTAACCCTAAAATAAGTTTCTCATCCTATAAAATACGAGAAGGGTGAAGGCACAAAGTAGAGATTCAGGGTGCTCGTCCAAAAGAAAATCTAGGAGAAAGTCTGTACTTTGCACTTAGGACTTAGCCATCCAATACAGAAGAAAGAAGTAGATCTAATCAAGGAGTCGTCAACTTCGGTTAGGAAGATTTCTACGAGTTGGTGAGTGATCTCAATTGTAATCTTCTATTCTTATTCTTGGGAGTGGTGTAGGGGTTGAACCTATTAGGACAAAGGGTTCAACGTGAGTTCTGTTAATCTTGCAATTTATCTGAGTTATTAAAGGATAGGATTTGTCAAGGTGACGTACATCACCGCCATATACTTGTTTTCATTTTGTGCTTGGTGTCCATTAGACGGGGTTTAGTTTTGATCAGGTGGGTTGGCAAACGCTTCCGTACACGCCCAACAATTGCTATTGAAGCTTTGGAGGTTCTGGCAACCATGCCTACGGAGAAGATGAACACTCATATAATCACCCTCATAGGGGAAAAGTGGGCGATTTAGAAACCATGGATGGAGGATCTACTATGATGTAAGGACTTGCATGGTCCGTTGGAGGGCGATAGCACAAAGCCAACAGACAAAGCTGCTGAAGACTGAAAATGACAAGATCGTAAGGTCGTTGGATTCATCCGCCAATGGTTGGATGATTCGGTGTTTCATCACGTGTCCATGGAGAGTTCAGCAAAAGTAATATGGAAGAAGCTGCATTCACTGTACGAAAGGAAGACGGCTGGCAATAAGGTATTTCTTATTCGCCAACTCGTCAACTCGAAGTACGCGGAGGGTGCCCTAGTGGCACAACATCTGAACGAGATTCAGGGTATCATCAATCACCTGTCTACGATGAAGATGGTGATCGATGATGAGATTCATGCCCTAATGCTCTTGAATTCTCTGTCGGAAAGCTGGGAGACATTGGTAGTGTCGGTGAGCAACTCTGCGCCTGATGGAGTTGGCATGATAGAGACAGTCAAAAGTAGCTTATTGAATGACAAGGTCCAATACAAGCAAGTGAAATCGTCGTAGGAGTCCACTCTGGTGGCTTCCTATGGGAAGGAAAAACCCAAGTCACAGGCGAAGACAGGAGGGAGTTCTTGGAATCTTGCGATTGTGGACTGCAAGGATGGCTGCTATCACTGTGGCAAAAGGGGTTATATCAAGAGGAACTATATAAAGCTCAAATCTGAGAAGGCAAAAGGCAAGGATGATCAGAAGGATCTCACGGCGTTTGGAGACATCATCACCGCAGCGACCGACACAGAGGAACCTTGTGGCATGTGTCACGATGGCATTTGGGTCATGGATACGGGGGCGTCATATCACGCCACTCCAAATAGGAGGATCTTCACGTCATATATCGCGGCAGCAGGTTTGGAAATGTAAAGATGGGCGACAAAGGGATGGCTACAGTTGTAGGCATCGGTAATATGCACTTGACAATAGGGCTCGGTGAGAAACTCGTTCTCAAGGGTGTGCGACATGTACCGAGTTTGCGCTACAACTTGGTTTCGGTGGGGAGGTTGGCAGATGATGGTTGTCATAGTTTGTTTGGGTACTTAGATTGGATGCTCTGAAGGGTTCCCAACAGCTGGCTCGTACTACCAAAATACTGTTAAATAACGATGAACCTTAGCGACGAAAATGAATTCGTCGCTATAGAGTGACTGACTAGCGAATACATAGCGACCGAAAATTTATACAAAATAAATTATTAATATACGTCGTGGCATCCGCCGCTAGGTAATTACCGACAGCTTAGCGTCGGAAATGGTTAGTCGCTGGTGACGAATAAAATTGATTAGTAAACCTTTCATTTTCATTCTCAAAATTTTGTCCAAAATAATAACTTTCCCCTAAACTCCCCCCCCCCCCAAACCCTAAAACCATCGACCCCCCCTATCCTCCTCTGACCCCCTCTCTGGCACGGCAAACCCCCACGACAGCCCCCCTCCTCCTTCCCCGAAGACACCGCTCCTCATTCCCCGACGACCCCCTCCTCATCAGCCCCCCTCACGCGCGCTGCCCTCCACCTTTCCCTCCTCGACCCTACTCCTCCTCTCCTGACCCCCTAATGTGCGCGACAACCCCCCACGGTGGCCCCGCTCCTCCTTCCCCTCCTCTTCCTTACTCCTCTTTGACCCCCTCTATGTTCCCCCTCTATAGCCCCCCTCGAGTGGCAGCCCCCTGACGTCGCCTCCACCTTGCCCTCCTCCTCGTCTCAGTCCTCATTGTGCAATTTCTAAACGTCCTCAAATTTAAATTTAAATTTAATTACCCTCAAATTTGTTTAATTATCACATGTTGAAGAACCCTATGGAAAATACATGTGTATTTTTTGTTTATATTATTCAGAATATTATGTCACAAAATTACTTGTCCTACGTTGTGAAATAAAAGCACCAAAGAAATAGGCGAGAAATTAGACCTAGAAGTGATCAGAATATATTATAACTCATAACCTTGAGTTGTAACTGGAGTAATTTATTATTATTTTTTATTTATAAATTAACTGAGTTGGTACTAAATTATAATTCAAAACAACTAAGATTGATTTAAATTTAATTTGTAAGTTTTATTTGGCGTACTAGTGAAGGTTCACAATGAGTCTGATACTGGTTCCCTCCTCCTCGGATGTTATGCAAAATATTATTTAACTCTAGGATGGTGTTATAGGGTTGTCATTACTATAATATAACGATACGGCCGATACCGATATGATACGGCTGATACCAATCCGATAGGCCGATACTAATCTTATACGACCGATACCTATCAGATACGGCCGATATCGATCTGATACGGACGATACCTATCGGATAGGACGATACCAATTCGATAAGGCCAATACCAATCCGACATGACCGATACCTATCGGATACGGCCGATACCTATCGAATAAGGCCGATACCTATCGGGTAGGCCGATATCATTCGATAAGGCCAATATAATCCGATACGGTCGTTACCTATCGGATACGGCCGATATCTATCGGATAGGACGATACCAATTCGATAAGGCCAATACCAATCTGATACGGCCGATACCTATCAGATACGGTTGATACCTATCGGATAGGCCGATACCAATTCGATAAGACCAATACCAATCTGATATGACCGATATCTATCGGATAGGCCGATACCAGTTCGATAAGGCCGATACCAATCCAGATAGGCCGATACCAAGTCGATACGTCCGACTATGATACCGATACAGTTAACGTTGGTTATTACAATTAGGTACTTAATTAGAATATTCTTATTATTTATGTTTTTTATACTTGTATTTACACAAAATATGGTACGTGGTGCAAATTGGCTTGAACAATGAGTCGATACTTAGTTGACCATTCATGGATGTACAATCGGTGACATGAGAGCAAGATTGGTTTGATGGATGATTTCAAGACAGGCGTCGAGGAATTTTTGAGATATGACAGTAGCCAACCTTATTTCATGGACAGAAGGCTCATAAAGTGTCATTGTGTCAATTGTCATAATATACCATTTAAAGATGTAGATCTTGTGAGAGAGCACATATACAAGAAAGGTTCCGTACCGAACTACAACGAGTGGACGGTTCAAGGAGAACCTTTGGTTCCGTAATATTTGTCCTCCTTCAATACAAAGGTGGAAGAGTCAACTGGACGGAGCGGTGGGGGGATGGGCGCCGGGAACGTGGGAGGGGCCGGGCACTGCCCTGACAGAGGGCAGGCGAGAGGAGGGGCTGGAGAGCCTACGAGAGGGACTGCCGGCGAGGTGGGCCGCCGCTGAGCCTGGTAGCGACGAACACGTCGACGGTGGCGGCGGCGCCGGGGGATGGGAGGGAAACGCGGGGAGGAAGCCTCCCGATGAAAGAAATCCCCACAGGAGGGTGGGGGGTACCCAGGCGGCGCTCGGCCAGCCGGGGGCGCACGGGAGCGGGGCGGGCATGGGCCACCGAAGGGGGGAGGGGCACCGGGGAACGCGGCTGAGCAGGGGAAAATGGCCGGCCAAAACCATCCGGACACGATGATGGGGGGGTGGCGAGCAGGGGTGCTCCAGCCAGAGGCCCCTTCTTCCCCATCATATTATATGTCATTATAATATATATATATATATATATATATATATATATATATATATATATATATATATATAAGAAAACCCTCTCCATTTATTAAAAAGGCTAAGAAGCCAAGGCCAGTCCAAGTATACAAGACACAAAAAACCTACACAAGTATACCACCAAAAGGGACGAAGAGGGATGGGGGGACTCCACTAGCAAGAGTTAAAGGAGGATGGGGGACCAAAAGCTCCTCGGGGTGTGGGAACAACGGGTGCTCCGTTTACGACACTGACGGAAGATTTCCCTGGTTGTAAAACCCCTAAATTTCTACTATTTTTTATTTATTTATTAATTTGCATGGATTTAAAATTTTTGGTATTGTATGTCACGTAGTCGTATTGTACGTCGTATGCAAAATTATCGTTTGCTCGACGAGTACGAATATGTGCGAGCGTACATATTTTATAAAAACATTTTCTTTTCTATTTTAATATACGCTTTCAAAATTATATAATTATTATTCTTGCAATCAAAAGCCTTTTGTTCTAAAAAGTTGTTAATAATAAATAATATTTTGTATACTAGAAAAGCCTAATTACGTAAAGGATATTTGTTGCATACAAATATTTTGTTATTTATTTATTGGTCTATTTTAAATAAAAGTATAATTTTTGGAATTTATTAATAGTAATATTTTATTGTTCAAAAAGATATTTAAAAATATTTATTATTTTTGAAATTATTATTATTGGTATTTTGAAAAATATTTTTGGAAGTTATTTTGGCCAATTAAATCTTGATTTAATGTTTAGAATTATTTAAATAGATTAAACTAGTATCTATATTTGGAATTGGATTATTTGATTCGATTTTAAACTAAAGGGATTTAATTTAAATAGGATTTGTATTTGGATTTGGATTTGAATTAAATAGGTTGAATTATCTAAATTGGGTTTTAAATATCCTAGTCCATATCTAATTGGGAATTCCCACATCCTATAAATATAGGCAGGTACTCCTCCAACTTTTTATTCCTCCACAAATAAATTCCACCATCCACAAGTGCAGTGCCTCGTGTCCGTGTTCGTGTCCGTGTCCGCTTCCCATTTTTATTCTATGATATTTTTACATATACAGATCCTCACCCCCATGTCGGACACACCCCGACATCATTAAATCCTAATCCTATCCCTATCCCTCTAACCCGTCTCCTGCCACCAACGACCTCTGCCGCCATCTTCACCTTGTCCCGGCCACCCGACCAACGTCGCCGATGCAACCCGACTTCGACTCCACCACAAACAAACCCACGACCACCAAGCCCCGCTCACCCAAACCACACTGCCACCACCACACCAAAACCCGCAGCACCATCATCGCCACGACCATCGCCATCAACCTTGGCCGCCACCTTCGGCCAACCCGCCTCCGTCCTCTTCCCCGACCGACACAGCACCTCACCCGCCACCACAACCATTGAAACCACCACCACCGCCTACACCGCCTAAACCAACCACCACGGCCACTGGCCGGAAAATCCAACACCATCATCCCTACCACCCGACTCCACCGTAGAAACTCAGCCACGACCACATAACCACCATCGCACCACCAAGACCACCAAAATTCCAGAAATAAAAGAAAAATAAAAACACGCACGACCTCACCTCTCCGCCGTCGGTGATCCTCCGCCTCGCCGCTGGAACTCCCAGCGCCACCCGACTTACAGAGAGCCCTCCGCCTTGTGTTCGACCACCAGAGCCACGACCCTGACCTCCACCGGTCGCCGCGACCTCGCCGTCGCCACCCGCCCGGCCATCAGAGCCCCCGCGCAAGCCCTAACTGTCCGCCGCCGGACCGCTCCCCCTCTCGAAACCCTCCATCCCCGACCGCTCCCATCCTTCCTCCGACCCTCCCGCTCTCGACCTACGGCAGCTCCGCCGCCCACCGGGCAACGCCGGACGAACCGCACCCTCCACGAACCCATCGCCGTCCCGACTCGCGACTGTGCCGCCGTGGGCTTCCGCCGCTGAGGACCAGCCCCGTGCACGATCGCCGAGAACCAGCATGGTCGACGACCCCTTCTGCTCACCCCGACTTCCTCTCCTCCGCGTCCAGCCCGGCGGACCACCGCCGGCGTCGCAGCCCCGCCGACCCCGCTCTTCCTCTTCGACCAAACCCTCTCGCCGCCCTTCGTTCCGACAGCTCCGCCTTTCTGTCCTTGCTTCCTCCCTCCGAAAACCCTCACGCCGTCCCGATCTGCCCCTCTCCGGCAACCCAGCTCGCCGCCCCCTTCGTTCCGATCCGCTCCTCTCGCTCTCCCCCTCTCTTCTTACTTGATCCCTTTCCTCTCTCTCTCTTCTTTAGTTTTAGAAGTACTGTTCTCTGTTCTCTCGAAAAGAGAACAGCAAATTCTTTTTTATTTTTTTTATTTTTTATTATTATTATTATTTATTTTACATTAAACTATTATCAAATTTCTTTTCTGTTTAAAGTTATTTTAATTAGGTTTTTTTATTATTATTATTATTGTTTTCTTATGATTTCATTTGGGAAACACTCAACAGCTATAAAGCTGCTTATTACCATTATTATTTATTAATTTTCTTTTCTCTTTTTTTAGATGAGTATTTGCTTGCAGTAAGGGGTGATTAATTATATTTTTATTATTAATTTTGTTGTATAATTATTGGTAAGGCTTCGATAGATATCGTTATATTTTATTATTAGTATATATTGTACTTTAAATATATATATATATATATATATATATATATAAATGATTGAAATTATTTAGTAATACACCATTTGGTATCATTATATATTTTATTATATTTTAATGTGATTTTTCTGAAGATATTAGTGACAAATTTTCTGAATTTTATTTGACCAAAAATTTAGGGCTTAACTCTAAAACGATTTTTCGATGTTCTCAAAAGTTTTTACTTAAAAACATTTTGATAGGTAAAATCATAGTTTCCAAAATTGTTCTTCATATATTTAAGTAAAAATTTATTTCTAGTTTTTCTTTTTTTGTTTCTCAAGTATAATATTATAAATAGCTTTCTAAAAATTATAAATATTTCATTATCCATTTTTTGATTTTCTTCTTTCCATGACTAAATCCCATTACTCCTACTCTCGCACCAATTCTAGACTACCTTATGTCCACCCTAACTAACTTGACCCGTCTGGACCCAATGGAACTGTCTGTCCCACCATCAGAGGTCACCATGTATACTTGTTGCACCGAAGTCACAATTCATGCCAGCTTGATCATTGCAATACACCGGGCGTCCTACCAGGCAAGACACCTTGCCATTTGCTGTTTAATTATTTTAGCTCATATTTCATGCATGTTCATTATTTTCTTTATGCAAAATAAACTGTGATACATGGCATAACTGTTAGAACTTACTATTTATTTATTTTCCTGCTATGTATTATTTTTCTCAAATTAAACCTAGATTTAAGGGACCACCTTGTGTGTTGCATTCATTGGCCTTGACACGTTGTAAACACGAAGTTGTGTGTCGCATGTAGAACACGGAAGTGCGTGATTAGCTGGCCACCAGTACGTACAAGCCGTGCGATAGGAATAACCGCTAATAGAGGTTGCATGCTAGTTTGACTTAGCGGTTATAGAGGTTACTGTTGTGGATACAACAAAGTAGGCATTGGGCGGGGAGGACAATTCCTTAGCGTATGGGCTTCGATGCACTTCCCTTATGACCCGGACTCTCCGCTGGAGATACGGGGTTGATGACCCAAGATTACTGACGGCCACTGACGATTCTGCGAAACGTCATGCTCTTCCTGAAGGGGCCTCTGGTGCCCAAAGGGGGACTACGCCGATCCTATTCAGCCAGGGCCCATGCGTAGGAAGGATTGTTCTTAACTACATATCACTTAGAACGGTAGGCTACCTTTATCCGTTAGGTACGAGTACTTTTGGTTTGGGTACTTGTATCTGATCGTGACTTGGAACAATAACTTGTCGCGGATTAGTTCGTCACATTTTGTCCTTGTTTGGTTGTAGGTGTGGCTTACTACTTCGATGAGAAGGTATTGAACCTTGTTGGGGTCCGGATACCATATCGGATTTTTAGCATGGAAAGATACGTCGCCGTGAATTAGTTTACCATCTCCTGTCCTTGTTTGGTTGGGTGGATGGTACGGTCGTTCAGTAGGTGCGTATTGGACCATGTTATAAATTCTATTGACTTATTTATTGAGCAATATTTATTCAGTTTATATGGCATACTATTATGTGTCTTGTTACGTCCCCCTGAGGACCTGGTTGTCTTGCCAGGTGTGTGCTATTGTCTTTCGCAGGTGCTTTAGCTCTAGCCGTGACCATCTCTATTCTTTCGAGGATGATTGCGTTTGGATCGTATTCGCTTCGCTCGCCGCTCATTTCATTTTTCATGTATTTTATTTCCTTATTTTGTTGGTAGTGTATTTGTCTCCGCCCAACATATTGTATCAAGACAAATTTATTCTCATTATATGATCTTTTATTCATTTATTCTGTGTGGATGAGATTAGTTATGGTTCTACTGCATTTTACAGCTTATGTATTTATACGAGGCTTCCATATATTGGAGTATACTTCGTATAAATACAGCTGGCATGTCTACGTTCCTAGTCCTACGTATTTTGGGACTGGGGCGTTATACTGGTGATCTGATCAGCAGAGTATATGTGATCTTCGTATCTCACCTTGTTGCGATTTTTCCAGAGCACCCACGTTGCGGTCGCTGCGACGATCTGGTGGCCATGGAAAAAAGAATCCCAGGCGGCCGCCAGATCGTGGAAGCGTCCACCGCCCGGCACAATGCTGAAGATCTGATTGAGTGTTCTCCAAGAGTTGCTAGGTAGGGACCCTAGGCAAAAGATGTGGTCGATGGACTCCGTCTGGCACTCAGGACAGCAATTGCAGGCAGACGCTAGGCTAATCCCAATAGCATTCAGAATCTCGTTGGTGGGTAATCGTCTATAAATGACACTCCACATGAGGATGGACCACTTTCGGGGGATACAGTTCTGCCAATAGGGTTCAATGGGGAGATTCTGCTGGCCAGTACCGAGGAAGGCCGACCTGGCAGACCTCACCGAGAAAGCCCCATAGGCTTCAAGCGTCCATCGATGCGCATCGTCGTCACTGTCGATGGTTATACCAGTCTGGCGGATGCTGACCACCGCTTCGTCACCAGCCCAGTCCCGAATTTTGTCCCAGTTCCAGTCGTTAGTAGTGAAGTTCCACAAGTCTCTGATTCTGCTGTTTCTCGGGGTCTCCAAAATGCACGGGATTAAGCAGCCCCCGGTCCATCGCTCCAGGAATGGGACCGACTCGCCGGCGCACAAAATGAGTCTCATTGTGGGCTCGGCTAGGTCGCGGCCAATGAGGATACGACGCCAAGCTGCTGGTGATCTACAGTTGGAAATGGCCAGAGTTGGGTGAATGTGTTTGAAATACCTAGCCTTCATAAATCTGGTCCATAAGTTTTTGCTCGTACGTAGTTTCCACCACATTTTTATTGAGAAAGATTGAACAAATGTGGGTAAGCTTGGTGAATCCCAGACCGTCGACCTCGGTGGGAAGGGCCATGGAATCCCAACTAGCCCAGTGGTGCTTGTCTTGTCCGTTACAGTGCCCCCAGAAGAAGTTGCAGAAGATCTGTTCGATCGAATCAAGAACCTTCTTGGGCGGAGAGCACGCAGCCAGAGTGTGGATCGGGATGGAAGTGAGCACATGATTGATTAGGATCATCTTTCCGCTCTGGGACAATGAGGCGTTATGCCACCCTTCAATTTTCTTCCTAATTCTAGCAGTCAGGTTCTCAAAGATACGAGTATTAGATTTTCCATACACCAGGGGGCAACCGAGGTAGTTGAACGAGGGTTGGGTAACAGAGAATGATGTTAATTAGGAGAGGTTGTTAGCGTGCTCTATTTTGATGTTGTGGTGGGCGTAGATAATGCTCTTGGACGGATTAATTTTCTGATCCGAACATTTGGAATACCTCTGTAGCGTGCTGTGGACCACTTCCACCGCTCCAACGTCCCCCGAGGAGAAGATAAATAGATCGTCCGCGAAGGCCAGGTGAGTGATGGTAGGACAGCCACTGGAGGTGTGATAGTGTTGGAAGTTCAGAGTACTGACCATGTTGTTAAGGTTTCTACTCAGGACATCCGCGACGATGATGAAAACGGTGGAGGATAGGGGCCGTCCTGTCTGACACCCCTACTGGATTTGAAGAATCCCCCTGTCTGGCCGTTGATAACCGTAGAGAACCACGAGTTGCTGATGGATCTCCACATGGTATTTGTCCAAGCTTCTGAAAATTCGAACGCTCTGGAAACCCAGATCATAAATTGCCAGTCCAGTCTGTCGTAGGCTATTTCTATGTCAATCTTAACGACAATGTTGCCCCCTCTGGCAGGGAACTTCATACAGGTGATAAGCTCTTGAGCCAGCATTATATTGTCCTGGATGTTTTTCCCTTGCACAAAGCCGCTTTGCTCCTCTGAAATGATCTTAGGTAAAATCCCCGCCATCCTGGAAGCAATTATTTTGAAGATGATTTTGTTGGTGAAAGTACAGAGACTGATGGGACGATAGTCCCGAAAGGACTCCGGGTTATCTTTTTTCAGGATGAGGATGAGATTGGCGCTAAAAATAGCTTTGGGGTATGTGGCACCCTCAAAGAAAGCAATGGCCGCGTCGGTGATGTCTTGCTTGATGATGTCCCAGCATTTGCGAAAGAAGACTCCAATAAAACCATCCAGACCTGGAGCACTGTGCTTGTTCAGGGCCCACACTGCGTCTTTTACTTCTTGAACCGTCGGTGGACGCTCCAGTTGGGTGTTATCATTGTCATTTATGAGTCTGGGAATTTGGTCCAAGAAGGGTCTGTCGATATGAACAGTCTTTTTGGCGAATAATTTGGAGTAAAAATCCGCAGCGGCTACTTGGATGCTTTTGTGGTCAGTAATGATGTTCCCGTTGTCATCCGTCGTGCGGTGAATGGGTAACTTCTGTCTGCGTCCATTGACGCAGGCATGGAAGAATTTTGAGTTTCTATCCCCAACGATGTCCCATTTCAATCTCGACTTCTGCTTCCAGAATTCGGTCTCCACTTTAAGTCAGAATTTGAGCATGGCCTTGGTGAGGTTCAGGGCTGACCTGGCGGTCGCAGTACGATCCGACGCATAATGTATTTCGGTACGGGTGACATCGTCCTCCGCAATTCGTAGGCTTGAAAGATGTCCCCGTAGGCAAGTTTGCTCCAAATGGAAAGAGCTTTCCTCGTTGCTCAGAGCTTGTTGCTCACCCGCGAAAGGGGATTAGGGGAGTCTTCCCGATTCCAAGCTTCCGAAACAATACCCAAAAATTGGGGATGATCAGTCCAGAGGTCTAGAAATTGGAAGTTCTTCTTGAGAGGGCTGGTGTTATTTTTGATTTCGACCAGCAGAGGGGCATGGTCGGACTCGGTAGAGTTAAGGTGGGAAAGGTTGGTGCTGAACCCCATTCCTTGCCAGCGATCGTTCGTGAGGGCTCTGTCCAAGCGAGAGTATTGTCTACGGTCTCCTTTCTACATGTTGCACCAGGTGAAAGTGTTACTAGTGAACTGAAGGGTGGTAAGGTGAGCATTGAAGATAAAATTGTTGAAGTCATGCATGGCCGATGTAGGAGGGGGTCGCACTCCGATTTTCTCTCCTCTGCAGGTGATCGCGTTAAAGTCCCCAATGCACAGCCAAGGGGAATTGATGTGGTGGTGATGGATGTTTATGAGGTCGTTCAAGAGATGTTTTCGCTCGATAATATCACAACTGCCATGAACAGCGAAAAGGATTGAGCGATCCGGGATCGAGGGGTATTTCCACCAGCAAGTGAGAGCCTGTTGGGAGTCTTGGATGACCCCGATTTTGACATTCTTCAAGCCGAGGATCCAAATGTCGTTTCTGCCCGCAACTGCCGCAGGGAAGCCAAGCTGTAACTGGATAGATTTTAATCTATTGGGAGGGATTTTGGGTTCAATGATGATCAGGATGTCGATCTTGTGGATTTTTTGCAATCCGGATGTTCTCATTATTGTGGGTTTGTTCGCCAGGCCACGAACATTCCACGATAGGATGTTAATCATTAATGAAGTTGGGGGAAGGGTTTCTTGTTCCGCCTGGTGGCGGATCTGGTTTGAATGGCTTTGTTTTTGTTAGTTGCTTTGTTGACCTTGTCTCCGACTGAGGTAGATGCTTCTGCTCTGGACGAGGTGTCGAGGTTTCCAAGTGGGAGGGATGCCTCCACCGTAGACGAGTTTGGAGGGTCGCTCGATGGTTGCTCTGGTGGGTCGGTGGGAATGCTAACCAATTCTCCAGCGGAGTCCAGGATGGGATCATCGGAAGGGATGACCAGAGAGTCACTGGCGCTCTGGATCAGAAGAGTGGTTTGCTGGAGGGGGTAACCCGCGGCTAGAACCTGAAGTCCTCTCTGCACTTGGTCTGGCCTGGGGATTGCAAGGGCTTCTTCAACAGAGTCGACGATAGGGCATTGGTGGACAACGCAGGAGGTATCGGAGGTCTCCTTATCAATCTACGTGTTCGGGGGGCTGGACGCCATCTCGATTAGATGAAGTTCGGCAAGAGGGCTGTCGGTCTCGCTGGATTCCGCTCCTTCCAAATCTAAGGCATCAAATTGGTTGGATACGATGAGATCAAGGATGTTGCTAGGGGATGGGGCTATGATCAGAGTTTTGCAAGGATGCTCGCGTCGGTTAGTCTTGCTGTCACTGGAACCGAACCGAGTGTACGAGTTTGGGCACAGCAGGAGAGGTAAGCTGGGTGTCCTGCCTTCTGCTGGCTCGTTGTCTATTCGGGTCGCTTTCTTATTGAGTTTTGGGTACAGACGGTGGCAGTGCTTCTTGAGATGGCCTCTCAAATGGCAATGATTACAGAACATGATGTGGTTATCGTAAAGGACTTGTTGGGTGTGGGTCTGGTTGCCCAGCTCTATGGTTATGAAGTTGGGTGGTTCGGTGGTAAGGTCGAGTTCCACATAAATTTTAGCATAGTGAGCCTTGGTTAGGTTACTGGTTTTGGGAGCCGTAGCAACATACGTGCCGAGGGAGTTGGCGATGCGTCTAAGCGCTGCTGGAATGAAACATATGAGGGGTAGATTGGGTAGGGTTACCCACGTCGCAACTCTGGCGGAGTCCTCTTTGGTGGAAAACCCTTGTGACCATTTGATGATCTTCATCGAATGGGAGCCAATCCTGCACGTGCCTTTGGACCACACGGTCCGGTGATCGGTCTCGGATGAAAGATGGAGGAGAATATGCCTAGGGTCGAGTGGTGCAACCCGGTATTCCGACGAAAGGCTACATCTGGCTATTTCTTTCTGTACCCGGGATAGTTTGGGGCATCTGGTTGAAAACTTGAGAACAAAAGTGTGGGGGAAGGATGAAGCCAGAGAAGTCAATTCCAAGTCGGAGAAGGGGACAAAGGGGGTGGCGGATTCCTGGGGGAATTCAATGTCCGAGAGGCTGACATCGCGGAGGAGGAGACCCTTCGGGGATGCCAGGTGTTTTCCATAAAGAAATTCTCTTTATTTGTTGTGTATCTGGGAAAATTACAACTGTAGGAATCCGATCTAGAAGACGATCGCTTTATCCCTTGGACTATGCGAAGAAGAAAAGCTCTCAAAATTTTGACAGTAGATATCAATGTATCTGTCCAATGAATGAGGAAAAGAACTCTATTTATAGAGTCAAGAATAATAACTGAAAAGATAACTGTCTTCACAGCCTATGCCTAGTTAAAAATCACGTAGGATTTAATATACACAAGGCTGTGAGCAGTTACTGAATGTGGCCTGTAACTGTTGGACACATGGCAATCATACATGAGTCATGTGCAAGTTATAGGACACGCAGGCGAGAGATCAGTGGCATGGCCGCCACGTACTCCAATTTAATGAAATCCACGCAGACTTGTTGAAGACGAAATCCACGCAAACTCGGGGTAGAAAGCTTCAAAATCCACGCACGCTTGGGGCAAGAAGCTTCAGAATCTACGCAGGCTTGATGAAGAAAACTTCAGAATCCACGCAGACTTGAGGAAGAAGAAAACTTCAGAATCCACGCAGATTTGAGGGAAAACTCAAAATACACGCAGACTTGGGATAGAACTGCCAACTGTCTTGATTTGGCGTGCCCCGACTGACACAAAATCTCTGACAGTGATTGCTTTTGTCAGTCACATTAAATGACAGAAAGCTCTTTTGGTACGCAAACGTGACGAAGGTTGAGTCTTGTTGAAGAAGATTTTGAAAATTATGCAATAGACGGCTGTGATCTCTCGAATCCTATGCATACGTGGCATACGAAGAGACATTCTTCGACTGTTGTGCTGTTAGTCATAATTACTTTCTGACAAATGATGAGCTGTCTCTCCAGCGTGATTTGTAAATATTGTCTGGATCAACTGAGCGTGACTTTTGACTCTGTCTTGATCAACTCAGCGTGACTGTCATTTTTTAAAGGCCTACAAGACCCCCTTCAAAGTTTTCAAAAAATTGAAAAGACTTCAAAATTTTCGAAATACTTTGAAAATAAGATGATAAAATGAAATCAGTCACGCTGAGATGACTTTAAATTTTTCGGAAGTCGAAAAGACTTCGAAGTTCTTTGAGAATATCCAAATGAACTTATTAAATGTCATGATGACTCTTCATTTTCCGAGACTGATTGCATCCAGTTTATGGTGGAATATGAACCGTCGGCGAGCTCTGTTATATAAACAGTGAGAAGATTCATTTTTAATCTTCATCTTACGTCAACATGACACCAAAGGAGAAAGCTGAGGAAGAAGCACGCAAGTTGGGCTTTTATTCCCATGGTGACCCCACTTTTGGGGGTGAAGAGCCAGAGCCCCTTGTCTTCGAGCTCAAAGATGATCCCTTACAACTAGCCAAGAATTTCTTGAGCTATTTTGGCTTGGATGGCTCGTCCTATTCTGATGGGCGCAGCCTCATAGAGCAGCGTGAAATGTTTAAAGCTCTGTTGCACTGTCTGGGAGTTAGAAGCGTAGAAGAACTAGGCACCAAGCTCAGTCGCTCTGGGAAATAGAACGTGACTTTTATGCTTTTGTTGCACTTTTTGTTTTGTCTTTTGTGAGGCCATCAGTGCCTGTCTTAAGAAATGAAGTACAACTTTTGTGTTTGATCTGCGTGCCTTAATGAGAAATATTAATCAGCAGTCTTTGATTGTTTCCAATGTTGCTCTGTCTTCCAAAGCACACGTGACACTCATTCCACAGTTTACGAGCGCTATTTATGCGGATCTTTTCCAAGAATAGACTTGTACTTTGCCCTTTAAATAGATAGAAGAGTTTCACAGATACTCATCTCCTTCTTCTTCTTCTTCTCTGAGAATGAAATTTTTGGGAGATTTCACTCTCAAACAGGAAAGCAATGTTTTCTAATGTTCGACTTCTGCGCACTGTATCAAACATGAGTTTGCCAATCCTTAGCACCAAACTTGAAGGTAAATCAGTGTAATACGTGCACTTATTTTTGCTGTTGAAGATAGGCTTTCTGTTTCTTGTTTCTGATTTGAACAATACACGCCTGTCTATGTTTGATATATGCATACTGAATAATTTCTGTTGATCTAATTTTTTTTCTTCTTGATGCTTTCTGCAGAAACTTGGCTGAAAATTTTCTTCAGAACTGGCATTGGGGATGTGGATGCTGTGGAGAATATCCTGCTGACATCTACATCAGGGAGCTCATACGCTTTTGACACGTAAATCAGACAACTCAGAACTCTTCGTGGGATAGAAGGGTCTTCCTTAGATGGTAGGAAGAGCCTTTATATATGAGAGTTGGATGGTGGAGTCAACTCTACTACCGAGAAATCAGGTAGTAGAGTTCCTTTCACGGGAGAACTAGGAATTGTATCCCAAGGTTGGATACATTCCTGTTTCCTCTGAAAGGTCGCTCTTAATCCACCAATTGTATTGGCAGCACCACGACTTCGGACTGCCATCCTCTGTGGTTCTCCTCTTGTCTGAGAGAGAAGACCAGAGTTTGATTCCTGCTGATCTGGTCGTGACTGAGACCCAGACAGTCAGGAATTGCCACCAACAACGAACCTGACGGAGAAGGTCCGACGGAGAAGATCCAAAGAAGAAGATAGATCTCTATTAGGTTATCGTTGTGGTATAGAATGAAAATCCAAAATTATAATAGATTTCCATTATGATTTGTAAGAAAGTCTAAGAAAATGTAATAGACTTTTTATGGTGAAATGAGAATGGAAATTATAATTCTTCTATGCTCAATGATTTGTATTTGTGGATGAATTATGGACATGATAGATAATAAAATCATCTTTTCTATTTTAGAGTATATGATATTATCAGAGGTATTATGGACGTGATAATATATAGGAACTCAAAAGAAAATAGATTGATTTCTATGCAGAGGTCAAAACATGACAAATGAGTAAGTAGATTCGGAATTGATTCAGAGGTTATGAAAATATGATAAATAATGAATCCCCACTTAATAATTTGATAGAAGATCATGAACGGATGAACCGTTAGGAAATGATGAACAGATGAACTGTCGAGTGAATGTAATAAATAAACGGATGAACCGTCAAGTATTAATGAACAGGCGAACCGTCTGATGAATGTGAGAAATGAATGGATGAACCGTTAAGCATTAATGAATATGTGAAACGTCGGATGAATGAGGAACTTCTGCCTATAAATATAGCAGAAATCTGGCGAGAGCGAATACTTCTACTCCTCAACATAAAAATGTCATCTGGAGAAGCATCCAAGAAGACTGAGATAGCCTCAAAGGTTCAGAAAGGCACTGAAGAACACCCTGCTGGTCCAGTCAGAACGAAGAAGACGGAAGCAGGCAAAGGTTCGTCTGCACCCAAGCCACCAAGGGACATTCTGGATTTCCTGCTCGAATCAGGAAAGACTGAAGAAGAGGAAGCCATGAGGATGGCCGCTTGCAAATTTCTCGTGGGTTCTAGCAAGGAGGTTCTCGACTCTTTTGCTGATCACGTCTTCGAGAAGGACGGCAGTGGCCCACGTCCAAAAGTAGAGAAGGATGATAGTGATCTTCCTTAATATCATGTATCATCATTCATGATAAAAATAAAATAAAAATTTTATTTTTAAACATGAATTTGTCTGATGATTACAAGTATTTACATTTATATATAGTACTTTTTAAGGAATTTGCCATTAACAGGCATCAAAACTTTTCGACCATCCAATTCTGAGAGTTGATAAGCTCCATTTGAGAAAACTTTGCTCACAATATAGGGACCTTCCCACTTTGCGTCAAATTTGCCCTTACTCATATGAGTCATAGTCATAGGACGTCTGACTGTTAGAACAAGTTCTCCTTTTTGATATGATCGAACTCTGACTTTTTTATTAAAAGCTCTTGAAATTCTAGCTTGATAGAATTCAATATTCTGTTGAGCAGATAATCGCTTTTCATCCAGAGCTTCTAATTCCTGAAGTCGAAGACGATCGTTATTTTCAGCAGTGAGTTCATTAGCGATTGCTATCCTTAAAGGAGGAATTTGAATCTCTAATGGAAGAACAGCTTCGCAACCATACACCAGAGAGAAAGGTGTACATTTGGTAGCATTACGAACTGTAGTGCGATAAGCCCACAAACATTCCCCGAGCTTGTCACTCCAATTACGTTTGTTAGTGGAGACAAACTTCTTTAGGAGTTTGATGATAGTCTTGTTGAAAGCTTCTGCTAATCCGTTAGCTGCTGGATTATATGCGGTAGAAGCCACATTATTGATCCGGTGATCGTCACAGAATCGAATAAATTTTTGGCTGACGAACTGTGGTCCGTTATCATGAACAATGCGTCGAGGAACACCAAATCTGTAGATGACATGGTGCTTAATAAAGCTGATGACATTAGACGTCTTAACTTCAGATAAAGGAATGACTTCGGCCCATTTGGAGAAGTAATCAATTATTGCGAGAATGAACCGATAACCTTTAGATGACGGTGGATTGATCGGGCCGACAATGTCCATGCCCCAAGCTTCGAAGGGCCATGATGCTGCCGTCGGATGTAGAAATTCCGAAGGTTGATGAATAAAATCCGCATAGATTTGACAAGCTTTACACTTCTTTGCATATTCGATGGCGTCTGATACCATAGTAGGCCAATAATAACCCATACGTCGAATACGGTCTTGAAGTTTTGGTCCTGGCTGATGTGCTCCACAAATTCTATCATGTGCTTCGTGAATGATTTGTTGAGCCTCGTCACCGACAACACATCGAAGGAGTAAACCATCATAAGCTCGACGATATAAGGTCTTTGTTGTATGATTGTAGTAGAATCTGAGTGATCGTCGTCTGATAGATGCTGCCTCACTCGGATCATCCGGAAAAATATCATACAATACGAAATCTAAGAAAGGAAGTCTCCAATCCGTATCCGTATTTTGATTCTCGGCCGAATTACTGAAGATGAATTCCATGCTGGAATCAGATGAAGTTGATAAAGATTTACGACTAAATCCAAATCCTCTTGTTGTGTTGACGTCATGAGATGTTGATTCTTCAATGTCAACTGGAAGTCCTAGGGTTAGGTTATTTTCCAGATGAAATAATTCTCGATTGCGAACAATAATCATTTGTTGCTGTCTAATTGGGATAGCCAACACTGCTACAAGATTATCTAGAGCATCAGCTTCTGTGTTACATGCTCGTCTAACATGTTCAATGAAGAATTCTTCAAACGAAGAAGCCATAATTATAGCTGATCTATGATAAGGAACCAGATCTTGATGGCGGACTTCATAAGTACCCCTTATCTGATTGACAATGAGTTTAGAGTCTCCGTACGCCTCCAAATGTTGAATATTTAGATGTTTAGCGAGTTGAAGACCAATAAGTAATGCATTGTACTCAGCTACATTGTTTGAACACGGCTGATCGAGAGAATAAGCTCTTTGGATAGCAAGACCTTCTGGCGATACAAGAACGATTCCAACTCCAGCGACAATATCACCATTAGGACCTATCCTTGAAGCTCCATCAAAGAATAGACGCAAGTAGGATCTTCTTCAGCAATTTGATTTGAATCTAGGACTTCATCTGGGATTTCATCATAGAGTTTTAAATTTTCTGGAATTGAGTGAGCAGCCAGAAAATCAGCTAAAGCTTGTCCTTTGACTGATTTCTGAGGAATATAGTGCATGTCATACTTAGCAAGTAGGATTCCCCAGTTAGCTAATCGAAAATTCAAAACACTGGGTTTCTTCATCATGATCCGTATAGGATTGATCCTGGAGATGACATGAATAGTCTGGCCAATGATATAATGACGTGTCTTTTGAACAGCGAACATCAAGGCTAGACATTCTTTTTCGACCGGTGAATATCGAGGTTCAGCTCCGGTCATAGTACGACTGAGATAGTAGATGGCTTGTTCATGACCATTTTGATTCTTTTGAGCAAGTAATGCACCCAATGAATGACTCATTGCTCGAGTATAGAGGAGAAATAGAATTCCTGAAACGGGAGGTACCAATACTGGAGGGCTCATCAGATATTGTTTTATATCATCGAATGCTTTCTGACATTCATCATTTCAGACAAAAGAAACACCTTTCTTCAAAAGTTTGTTGAATGGTCTGCAGCGTCCTGATAAATTAGAAATGAATCTCCTGATATAAGCGATCCTTCCTTGAAATCCTTGTAGCTCTTTTAAGGTGCGTGGAGGACGCATCTCTTGGATGGCTTTGATCTTCTCGGGATCCACGTGTATACCTTTAGAGGTAATGACGAAGCCGAGAAATTTACCACTAGAGACGCCTAAGAAGGACTTAGTAGGGTTCATCTTTAATTGATGCTTACGCATTAGATCAAATATAGTCTTCAAATCTTGGATATGATCCTCCTTTTGTCGACTTTTGACTGCAATATCATCAACATAGCATTCGACTGTTTTTCGCAAATGTTCACGGAATATAGTGCTCATAGCTCGTTGATAAGTTGCTCCTGCATTCTTGAGACCGAATGGCATAACTGTATAACAGTATGTACCAATCGGCGTTCTGAAAGAAGTGTGCTTCTCGTCCTCTAGAAACATTTTGATCTGATTGTACCCAGAATATCCGTCCATGAATGACATTCGTTCAAATCCACAGGTATTATCAACCATGACATCAGTGATTGGTAGAGGGAATTCGTCTTTAGGACATACCGCATTGAGATCGCGGAAGTCTATGCATACTCTGATCTTGCCAGTCTTTTTAAGAACAGGAACAATATTAGCCACCCAATCGGGATATTGTTTCTCTCTAATAAACCCAGAGGTAATGAGTTTATTGACTTCAGCTTCAATTGCATCCATGATGTCTGGACGAAATCTCGCTGTTGTTGTTTGACCGATTTAGCATTCGGCAAGATATTGAGCTTGTGAGTTGCAATTTGAGGATCAAGCCCTGGTATATCTTCATAACTCCAAGCAAAGACATCGATGTAATCACGAATGAGTTTGATCATGTCTTTCTTATCAGTTTCTGAAAGACTTTCACTGATGAATATTGGTTTGGGAGATCCCTCTTCACCAATATCTATTTGAACAAGTTTATCTTCAGTCGGAGGTTCTTTTTGCTCGAAACGGAACTCCCATTGATTATCTAATCTTTGGGCCTACTGTTCTGATTCAGGTGAGATTTCAAACTCTTCTTCGTCTTCATCACTTTCTTCAGAATGGTCAATGGAAACCATGTTGGAAGATAAAATGTTGCAGTAGAAGTCACCGATACTCGTATCGGAATCCCAAGAAGTGGTACTAGAAGAATCAGATCTCTTATCTTCGTCAGACTCGGGATCTTCATGTATAATATTAATGAAAGAAGTAGGAGCAGTATAACCCAATCCGCATTTCGTCCTTCCATATTTCAAAGGAGGAATCCGGACAGGCATTTTTCTTCCTTTTCCACTATTGAGGCCAGTCCTGAAGTCATAGCCCATATTTTTGATGATGTCTTTAGATTGCTGACTATAACGACGTAGTTGTAATCTTCCAGTGTCATCATTTTTGTCTTCATCTTCAAGATCAGAAGGATTTTGAGGCCCTTTGTAGAAGAATATTGGAATGTCTCCTGGCTTTCTGCTGGGAACTAGAAAGTATGAAGATTGTACAGGTTCTAGAGATACATCTGTATGAACAGTCTGTACAACTCCTATTAAATGTAAAAAGCAGCAATATTTACATTGGGAGAAGGCTGAGCCTTAGAGATTTTAGCCAAGTCAATGACTAAAGGAGGAGAAGAAGAAGAAGCTTTGTTTCGATTAAGATCAATAACAAATGGCTCAGATGAGGTGAGCTCCCTTGAAGTTTGAGTAGGAAGAGTAGTCCGCCCTCCAACTGGAATTAGCAGAGTATCTTGTGAAGATACAGGAACTATAGTACGCTCACTGACAGGGATGATCAGTGTATTTTGAGTAGATGACTGAGGTAACGGAGAGATCCGTCCACTCACTGGAATGATGAAAGAATCTTCTCCAGAGGGTTTAGGAGATTGTTGCTGAGTAGTTCGACCTTTAACAGGGATTATTAAAGTCTCACTTTATGCATCTTCTTTCTCCATAGCTTGTATGATCCTTGTACACTCTTCTTTGTACATTCGGGAATCGTTGAAATAAGCTTCAACCCCATGGAAGGGATTTATATCAGCAACTTCTTTTTGTACTCTTCCATTGCTATCAATGTATTTAAAACATTGATGAAGAGTAGAGGGCACCACATTATTTTCATGAAGAAAGGGCCTCCCCAGAAGAAGATTATAGGATCCCGCGATCTCGATCACATAGAAAGTGACTTTAGATCTGAAATCGCCTATCTGAAGCTTCAGATGAATCTTTCCCAAAGGCTCACTTCGGCTTTGATTGAATCCCAAGATAGTAGTAACCGTCTTGGAGAGCTTGTGAAGAGGGATTTTTAGTCATCCAACAAACTCTTTGGCATTATGCTT
Source organism: Iris pallida (assembly GCA_029216955.1). Taxonomy (NCBI): domain Eukaryota; kingdom Viridiplantae; phylum Streptophyta; class Magnoliopsida; order Asparagales; family Iridaceae; genus Iris; species Iris pallida. The sequence continues at coordinate 7,444,837 of JANAVB010003398.1, read as the reverse complement.
ATAGCAGACCCTGGGTCAATGAGGATATGATCTATCTTCATCGTATCAATATAACCAGTGTAGTAGAGAGGTCGGTCATGTCGATATCCTCCAGTAGCATGTCGTCTTGTGTAAAGGTGATATTTGGGATAATCTCCAGTACACTGTTGCAATGTAAGCAAGTGGCAGGTTCTGCATCTGGCTTCTTCAATTGTGCAAGACAAGAGTCAACTTGTAGAAGTGCTTCACTTAACGTCTCCCGAGTTTCTTTAGAAAGACGTAGAAGTTCAAAGATGGACATTCTAGCTGGAGTATTAGCAAGTTGAGCCAAAATGTCGAAGTTGTAAGGCTTCTTAAGTCCAAGAGGAAGAGACTTCTTGATTGGTTTATCAAACTGAGCTTGTTGCTTGCCTTTCTCAAGAGTTGTGGGTTTGGAAGGAACAGGTTCAACTGGTGTAGTTGAAGGAACAGGTGCAGTAGATGATTCTTCTTCAGGAGGAACATTAGGAGCATCTTTAGCAGCTGAAGGGATATCAGTAGGATCTTCAGGATTTTTTAGAATAATCCTTTAGGTAAGGTTTTCCCGTTCGAGTAGCACTAACAAGTGCTTCTTCTTTGTCTTTTGGCTCTGTGTCAGAGGTAGACCCAAGAGAAGTCATATGACATGACTTGATCTTTCCAGCCTTCTTAGACTTTCGAGAAGAAATCTTTTGAGGAGAAGGAGATTCAAAGTCTGTTATTAGATCAGGATGAATCCACATAATTTCTCCAGTCTCCAAAGTGATTGGTGCTAATCCTTCAGACTGTGGAGGAGGAATATTTACTATTTCAAGAGTTGCCTTGGGAATAGGAACAATTCCGCTTTCAAGAAATTGAGGAGGGAAGTCTCCAAATTGTATAGAGACGACATTAGAAGTGACAGTCTTCTCTTTTGGAGTAAGAGAGATAGCTCCAGACTTAATCATTTCTTGGATCTTTTCTTTCAGTACATAACATGTACGAATTGTGTGACCCAGCATTCTGTGGTATGGACAGTATTTAGGATGATCTGTCTTACCAGCTTCATCAGGTTTCTTGATCTCAGGTAATTGTATTTTATTACCTTTCAGCAGACATTCAAAGATACCAAGGACATCGTCGTCATCAAAAGAATATTCTTCTTTGGGGCGAGGTGTTCTTGATTGTTGAGTTGTAGAGGCAGGAGTTTGAACATTTGATGCATCTTTGCTCTGAAGATTAACTTCAAGAGTTTCTTTTCCTTTGCGAGCATTATTTTTATTGTTAGCACCTTGTCCTGTTTCTTTAGGAGTCATCTGCACTCCTAAACCTTTGAAGGTTTCAGCACTGATTTCTGTAGCTTTGGCACTGACTATGAAGGAAGGCCAATCTTGAAATTGAGTGGATCCTGTCCACATGCTGATGATTGGCAACAAGTTTGATTTGCACGTGTCAATGGTGACAGCATCAGGAGTTCCAAGAGGCATCTTCAGAGCTTCTCTTCGAAACCGTTCAATGTATTCCTCTGTAGATTCATTATTTTTCTGCTTGATTCTAATAAGCGCAGACATAGTCATGTCATTAAGCCCTTCATAGAACCTTTCAAGAAACATCTGTTTGAAACCAGCAAATGAGGTAATGCTCCCATCTGGGAGACTCCTATACCATTCATAAGCCGTTCCCTTGAGACATCCAATAAATACCCGAGTAAGGAGGGCATCACTTGGTTGCAGTTGATTAGTCATCACTTCAAAGTGATTAATAAACTGACTTGGAGAAGTGGTTCCATCATAGAATGAGATAGTAGGAGGCTTGTATTTAGGAGGATATGATACTTGCTTCCATTCTATCGGATAAGGCTGCTTGATGCCTAACCTTTGTAAACCATCCTTCTGTTTGAATGCCTCGAATTGAGTTTTGAGATTCTTCAATTCTTCAGAGATAACTCCCGAAGATTGTGGAGTTGTGGCTTATGGAGAATAGTTGGGAGGAGGAACAGCATTGTAAGCACTACCCCCAGCTCCAGAGAGACTAGGATTTGGTTGAGCTGGTCCAGGAGTATTGGATTGTACTGCTGGAGGAACTTGTACTGGACTTATATCAGTATCAACTGGTATGGCATCTGGTACAGTCTGTCGATTTTGCAACTGAGCTGTCATGAGTTCATACATCGACTTCATTGTGTCAGTCATAGACTTCATTTGCTGTTCCAGAGAAGCAATTCTTTGATCTTGAGGAGTCAAGGAAGAAGAAGGTTCATCAGTATTCCCATCAACCATGTAAGTCGTGACTGTATGAGGGATTATTGATGAACTAGTGGATATTGTATGCTCTGAATCATTGCTTCGTGCATCAAAGTCAACTATAGGAGAATTACCCCCAGTAGGAAGAGGTGGGAAGTTAGATTCTCCAAGGAATTCAGAATCAATTTCAGGGATCAAATTTCTTTGACTAGAAGCCAGGACTCTTGCTCTGGTGTTTCTATATACTCCATCTGGACTATCAACTCTACCCCCGGTGTCCCGAGAAGTCATGTTGACAGAGGCAAACAAAGGCTCATCTTCATCAGGCATAGGTTCATACTGAATCCTATTGAAGACAGACTGTCGTTTAGTTTAACATCTGTATTGCATTGTGGCTCTTGGCTGGAAGTCACATTCATGATCACCATGGTCTTGAACCGTTGATTGACATCTGCACTGAATTATGAC